>SKCR01043097.1:0-41749 GCA_019454045.1 Zanthoxylum bungeanum
TAACTCCACCGACCACTTCATCAACCTTCTCGAGGCCTCTGGGTTTTGTAAGATCTGTCGCAATGGGTGGTCGATGTAAACTTTGATAGGGTGGGCTTGGAAGTAAGGCCGCAATTTCCGAGCTGCGGTGATCAAAGATAGGGCGACTAGTTCATGTACGGGATACCGGGTTTCTGTGTCCAACAGGGCTTTGCTGACATAGTATACTGGTTTTTGGATTCGGTTAGCCTCTTGCACCAGCACCGAACTTACTGCGTGTTTTGAAACAACCAATTATAAGTATAATGTCTCTCGTGGGAGAGGTTTTGCTAGGAGCGGGGGTTGTGCTAGATATTGTTTCAGTTGTTGGAAGGCCTCTTCGCACTCCGGAGTCCAGTCGATTCCCTTTTGGGCTTTCTTGATGGCTTTGAAGAAAGGGTGGCATTTGTCAGTTGCTCGGGAGATGAATCGGTTAAGCGCGGCTAGCCTGCCGGTTAGACTTTGAACTTCTTTCACCGTCATGGGAGATTTCAAGTCCAGTACGACTTGTATCTTTTGCGGGTTTGCTTCTATGCCCCTGGAGCTCACCATGTAGCCTAAAAACTTCCCGAATGCACACTTTTCTGGGTTGAGTTTTAAATGATATTTCCTCAATAACTCAAAGGTTTTCTTCAGGTCGGTCACGTGACATCCTGGCGCCTTAGACATTGTTATCATGTCGTCAACATACACCAGCATTGTTGTGCCGATGAGTGGTTTGAAAATCTTGTTGACCAGTCTCTGAAAGGTGGCTCCTGCATTTTTTAATCCGAAGGGCATTACTTTATAACAGTAAAGCCTCTGATCGGTGACAAAAGTTGTTTTCTCCTCGTCAGCAGGGTGCATTTTGACCTGGTTGTATCCTGAGAAGGCGTCTATAAAGCTCAGTAGTCCCTTGCAGGCTGTCGTATCTACGAGCTGATTTACGTTTGGCAGTGGGAAGCTGTCCTTCGGGCACGCCTTGTTGAGGTCGGTGAAGTCCACGCACATCCTCCACCTCCCGTTTGCTTTCCTTACCAATACCACGTTCGAAACCCATTCTGGGTACTTGACTTCTCTGATGAAGCCTGCTTTTAACAGTTTTTCCACTTTGGACGCCACTGCCCTGCACCGTTCTTGGTTAAAGATTCTTCTTTTCTGTTTAACTGGTCTGTGTGTCGGGTTTACTGCCAAACGGTGACTGATGAACTTTGGATCAATCCCGGGCATGTCATTGTGTCCCCATGCGAAGATGTCGGGGTACTTCCATAGGCATTATAGCAGGTCCTTTTTTAGGATTTCGCCCAAGTTTCCCCTATCTTTATGCTTTTATTCGGTCCGAACATGTTGACTTCTTCTAATTTTTCGGCTGCCTCTAGCCGGGCAACTTTGTCCGGCGCGGACCCGGGTCTTTCCTTGGATTTTCCTCGTCTTCCCCCATTTGCCTCTTACTGGTGCTTCCTTCGATGCATAGGGTTTCCTGTGAGAGAGTGGCGAAGCAACTACGAGCTATCTTCTGACTTCCGCATATGATTCTGATCCCTTCCCGTTAGGAAATTTTAGTTTCAAGTAGTAACAGGACATCGCAGCCTTTTTTTCATCATAAAAGGCCGGCCGACAATGACTTGGTAACTACTCAGGCAGTCCACCACAGTGAAGTTTACCATGACTTTCCGGGTTCTGGTGTGAGTTCCGATGGTTGTTGCTAGTTGTATTCTTCCCAGCGGGATGACCGTTGAGCCTCCAAAACCATATAGGGGGTGCTGTCATTAGTTAGGGTTACGTATTCTACTCACAGGCTTTCTAAAGCTTCTTTGGATATTATGTCTACGCGCTTCCGGGGTCTACCAGGATTCTATCCACCTCTGTGCCGCTGATTGTAGCTTTGATTATCAGCGCATCATCATGGGGAAAACTCACCCCTCGTGCATCCTCGTCGGTGAACATTATGGGCACCGACCGACCCCATTGTAGTGTCAGGGGTATTCTGTTCCTAGCACCACTCTGCTCCTTGAGCTCGGCTATAGTTCTTTCTTGACCGGTTAGAGTCCCCGGCCAGTGTACTTCCCCCTGCGATGATGTTCACCTGTCGGTTTCGTGCCCTTTGTCTGGCCGACATGGTTTCATGGTCGATATAACTATTTAGATACCCATTTCGGGCAAGGCCCTCCATCTGTTCTCGCAGATCTTTGCATTCGTCCGTTGTGTGCCCCCTCATGTTATGATGTATGCAGTAAAACTTCTGGTTCCTTTTATCTGGGGGGAATCTCCTGAGGTCGGGTTCTATCAAGAGGCATTTTTCCTGTATTTCCATGATGATTCGCCCTGGTGGCTTGCTCATGGGAATATATGTTTCTTCTCGGACTACATGATTCACCTGGGTCGTGACCCTTCTTTCCTGATCTCTTCGAGGTATTGGTTTGAATTCTTTCGGTTTCGGATTGAATCTTTTGAATTCCCTGTCCGGTCGTCGGGGGGCCTCTGTTCTTGATGTTCTTTCCCGAATGGCCGTCCCCCTTCGGGAGATCTTTTCTTCGCTTTCTACCAAGACGAACTTCCGGGCTACCTCTAGAGCGGTGGCATAATCCAGCGTGTCCTGGATTCTTAGATGAGTCCATAGCCTCCATACTTTTGGGGCTCATTTTAAGCTTTCTAGGGCTTCTAGGGACTCATATCCCCCGACTTCTAGTACCATGTTGTGGTATCTCTCAATAAAATTTTTCAGGGGCTCGTCATCTCCTTGCTTCATAAGTCTTAATTCTCCAATCGTCTTTTTGGGGACGCAGGCTCCTTTAAAGTGTCGAATGAACGACTTCTTAAGTTGTATGAAGCCTCCGATGCTCCCCGGAGCCAGACTTCTGTACCATAGGATGGCGGGTCCACCTAAAGTTAGGGGGAACACTTTCCAGATGGCATCTCCTACTACTCCCTGGACATCCATCAACAAGACAAAGCTCTCGATGTGTGATTTCGGGTCAGAGTGGCCTTTGTAGGGTGCCATGGTCGGCATGCTGAATCGCTTTGGGAATTTTGCCGACCTTATTTTTTCTGTGAGGAGGGGATTCCTCCTCGCTATCCCGGGTATCCCCTGCATCGGTCTGGAGGCCTACTCCCCACTTGGTCATCTCATTTTTTAACCAAGACTTTATTTCACTGCTTGTGCCGCCATGTTGTATCCTGTGCCCCTCTGTGTCTATTGCCCCGGGTGCGGCGTTCCTCATCCCTTGGAATTTCCCGCACACTTTCGCTATGCTCCTTGTCCTCTCTTCTGGAGTTGCGAAGACTGCCATAGGAGGGATCCGGTGATGGTCTTCCTTCTTCTTCTTCTTCCCATGTTTCCTCTGTTTGTGAATCTTTTTCTACAACTACGGATTTTATCCCATAGGGGCCCCTACTCCTGGGTCTATCGTCTTCATTTGTGTCTATACTCTTTTCCCTTCTGCTCTTTCACTTCTTCTTCGACTGGTTCCGATTTCTGGTCTCTCGTTGTTCGTTCCCTCCATTCTCTCCAGCCGATCCGTCATGGATTTCATGCTTTCTTCCATCTTTTTCATCCAGTCTGTTGCTGGACTCCCCGAAGATTGATGATTTCCGCCTTCTGCCATTGTCTTTCTACGCGAACTGCTTTTTGTTGAGGTTCCCCACAGACGGCGCCAACTGTTGACGGCTAATTTTGGTCTCAAGGCAATATGGGAATATTACTCCCGAGACAATCCTCCCTCAATAGTGAATTTGTTTGGTTATGGGGGACCAAAAGCAAACTTAGCAAAAGACAAATAATACACCAATCGACAAGGAGATTTAACGTGGTTCGGTGGATTCGGATCCGACCTACGTCCACGGACACAAACAAGATGATACTTTTATTACTTGAACACGATTCTCAGATCTTTTTTGTGTTTTACAAGTCAGAGTTTGATGATTCTGATGCCTTTTACACATACTCTACCCTTCTATTTATAATAGTGACGGAATCAGATTCCTCTCCCTCAAGGAACATTTATCAAATCTATCTTTCACTTCCTTTATCCTACTAGGACTCTGACTCCTTAGTTTTCCTATGAAAGTAGGATAACTTATCTTCTGGAGCATATCCTGCCATACTCCCGGTCTTTATGTGGTCGGACATGATAGTCTTTTTGTACTGGGAGTGCCGCTGTCGACCTAATAAGTGCTTGATCATTTTGAATTCAAGTGGTCGGTCTCCTCCTGTTGTGGTCGGTCTTATAACTTAAAATGTGGTCGGCCTTTTAATGTAAAGCGCTCGGGCCATCACTGCTGGCTTTTTATGGTTCGGGTCGGTATTGTGATCTCACCCAAGAAGGGAATTACCCTTCTACCCTTGTCGTGCTGTTTTAAATATAATAGTGCCTGAAAACACCATCAACAATATATGCACATAAAATTCATACAAACTTAGACATATATATAATATATAAATTTCCCGACTCAATAATTTATCAATGTGTAGTCTAACATTAAAAGTTATAAAATGTTAAGTCTCCACTGAATGTTACGAAAATATAAGATTTCCCACTCAAATTCAAACTTCATGAGTGATCGCCAAAATATTATCTTTGCCGTGTGCAAGCAAATGTTTACAAATGAAGATTTGGTAATTCCTAACACTAATGATGAGATTTTGAGTGAGGATCAACACTTGCAGCTGAAAGATGATATGATGAAATATATAAGAAGCTGAAAAGTATCGAAGTGACGATTAAATATGTAACCATACTTTTGTTTGTCATTATAATTGGACTATGTATGCATAAATGATGTGATATGCATAAACATAATATATTCTAAATGCTATCCAAAATAAAGAAGTAATTCATGCGTGTTCATAGTTCATAATATGTTCTAAATGTTATCTAAAATTCATATGGTGCCCATACAAGAGCATATGTATTACAACAAAAAAGTAACATACACAGTTATAATTCATGGCTGTTCACTTATCACATGAGATTGTTGCGATGGTATAAGGGGATGTTTTGATGGCTGAAGAGGTTGGGGTGTGGTCACCGATGGTCGTCAACCTATGAAAATTAAAGCAAAATATGACTCCACCATTTGGATGATGACATCCATCAACACCAATAAAAGGTCTAAAACCATTTAAAAAGCATTCATTTGTATTGGAAATGCCATAAAAATTTTTTTGAAATAACACTTTCTAAGAGTGCGAAGCTGCATCACACATCACCTGGCAAAGTGTCCATTTATCAGCCATAACAATTGTAACGGTATATTCATATAAATTTTGATAACCTTTTGAGTGATCACCTTGGACCTCAGATAAGGACTTTCCTATAGCCATATTCATTTTTAATCTATTAATCTTAACATCATATGTTTCTTACATATATGACCTGATGGTAAAATTCTTCACATTAATCGGACTTGAAAATTTTTTTCTGCCATTCTCACCAAAGGACAAAGGTTACCAACACCAATACTGAATTTTTGCTTACGTTTTGAACAAAATTTCAGCCCCGGAACAGCCCCCGAATAATGACACAAAACTAAACTGTTGTGCACCCGATACGCGACCAGCACATTGCCAAAACAGGCCATTAAATGCGTGAGCAGCTGCTATGTTTGAGATCTGATTTTACACTTCCCTCAACACAGCCCCAAAATAACTCTATATGTTCCCCAAAAAATTCTAGATTGAAAACAAAACAAATCGAGTCCCGTATCACCAACTTTGTGCGCGGCAATGAGCAAAAACTATGCTCATTGTTGTGCGTCTAAAGAGAAAGTTGGAGATGGAATTTTTTTCGATACCAAAAGGACTTCCATGTTATATCTCACAACCAAGAGAAACTAGGGTGGGCTAGACTCACAGTACTAACCTCTAAATGTTTTGGAGATTCTAAGTCACACAATTTTTTTCTTTTATTTGCTTCTTGTTTTTGTTTAGATATTTATTAAAGTTGATAAGATAAAATGTCAAATGAAATTGAAATTATTATTCTTGCATTTGGCTTGGCCAATTTCGGCCAAGGCTAAAAGTGTAGCAAGTATTTATAGTTTTCATTTCACTTTCATTTGATAACCTAATTCACTTTGACATAAACTCCATTAAAGAAAAACAAGGAAGCTAGTGAAGAAGAAAAGGAAAAACTAAAGAAAAGCTTGGATTTAGTAAGTTTTTCCAACTTACTATTAGATAAGAAATTGTTCCTTATGATCTAGGCTATAACATATGATGTTCTTAAGTTATTATTTTCTTTATTCTTTTTGTTTTTGATGATGGAAGTTTGGTTGGAAGTGTTGAGCATGTGTGATGAAGGAAGCTTATGGCTATTGTAGTAATAAGTGTTCTTTTGTGGTTTTGGAAACCTTGTTGCTAATCTAGAGTTGTTGACCCACTCTTATATGACCTAGATTTGATCTTGAGTTGTTTCATTGTGTTGAGACTTTGATTGGATAGAAGAAAGATGATTGAAGTGTTGTATTTAACCAATTTGGTCTAATTTGTCCAATTTGATGAAATTGAAAAATTAGGGTTCATGACCAATTCCAAATTTGGGGCTTTTCATATATGTTGTGTATTTGGATGTATATATGATGCATATAAAGTTTCATGTTCATTGGATTATATCTTGATGTGTTTTGATGCATGAAATGACAAAGTGCACAAATGGCACCCCTAATGGAGCTCACGGCTTTGGATAAGAAATTTGGGATTTTTGGTGCTTTTGGTGTTTTGATGTTTTGAACATGATAAGTTCATCTTAGAAATGATTTAGAATCATTCAAAATTGATTAGATCAATTTCGGACTAAAATGGACGAAATACCAAAGCAAGGGTAATTTGGTAAATTCACTTGAATATGATTCATTTGAATTTTATTTCATAATTTGATTATTGGAATGTTAAATAAATATGTTTATTTAATTAATCCGAGAAAAAGTTTTGAAATCGGAAAATATGATTTTCCACCGCTTCCGCTGCGTTACCGGATTCAGCCCCTAAAAACCCTTACATTTCCACCATATGATAATCGGCCAAGGCAAGGAATTTTTGAAAATTTTATAACAACAAATTTTCAATTACCATAATTGAAAAGATGTTAGAAAATTAAAAGGTTATCATCTTTTGAAAGTGTAACCACCAAAAATATCCAAGATCCCAAAACCTAAAATTTGAAATTCCAATTTTTGCCTTCCTAATTATATCAAATATAATTTAATAATCATCTTATAATTATTTTGGATTTTAATGTATAAGTAGAGATAATTTATTCATGTAATTAAAATTTTAATTACTCACTTTCTCTCCCCTCCAAAACTCCCACTTAATATTTAATTTTTTTTTCAAAAAGACAAATTATAAAAATGGGATAACAATATAATGATTGAAAAAAACCTCACCTCTTTGGGAAGACATCCTTATCGGGCCAGCCTAATAATCCCTCATAGATTGGGCTACACTGAAAGGCCTACAGTTTTGGATCCTAATATCATCAATCTTGTCCAAAATCTTCACCAAGGCCGTGAACCTCCAAGGGTGGCATAATGTGCATTTTGCACTTCACATGTTCAAAATACATCAAGATGATATCCAATCAACATAAAATTTTATATGTATCATATACACATCCAAATAAACAGTAAGAATGAAAATCCCCAAATTTGGAAGTGGTCTTAAACCCTAATTTTTTAATTTCATCAAATTGGATAAATTAGACCAATTAGTTAAATCCAACACTTCAATCAAGTTTATTCCATTCCAATCAAGCCTCACCATAATGAAACAACTATAGAACAAATCTAGGTCATTTAAGAGTGGTTCAATAACTCTAGATTGATAACAAGTTTCTCAAACCATCAAAAGAAAGCTTACAAGCTCATTAGTAACATTCTATGACCATTTATACATGCTCAACCCATTCCAAAATTTCCATCCTCCAAAAATAAAAAGAATAAAGAATAGAAAAACATAAGAACATCACAAGATGAAGCCCACAACAAGAGGAACATTTTTCTCTCTAATGGAAGGTTGGAAATACTTACTTAAATCTAAGCTTTTTCTTTGTTTTTCTTTTCTTTTCTCAAGCTTCTTTGTCTTTCCTTTTAATGGAGTATTTGGTAAAGGTTTTGACTTAATGAAACCCTAAATGAAACAAAAATAATTATACCAAAAAATCTTGCCTTGGTCGAAAATGAGGTATATGGAAATATCATGATATTTTTCAATTGTTTCATTTAAAGCCTTTTATCAGCTTGCAACTTTGATCATCAAACAATTTAATGAATTAAAGTAAGTCAACAAAGGCAACTCAAGTCATTAAAATAAATATCATAACTAAAGATATTTATATTTAAATTAATTTAATTATTTAACAATTAAATAACTAAATAATTATTTAAATACAAATATATTAAATATATGTATTATATTTACATTAAATATCAAATACATATATATTTATGATATTGGTCAAATATCTCAATTTGACAATTAATTAATGTGTATTTGAATTAATCTAACATTAATGCAAATACACAAAAATTAAGGAAATGACTTTCGGGTCCCTTCACATGTATTTTTCGTTTAACCTTTAAACGACTTTATAAATAATCAATATTATTTATAAATATTGCCCTAGTGCTCTACGAGTATTTTTTATTAGTGAGACTCTAGATTCAGACATATCAGTCACGAAATCCTCCAATTTCGTGTCCATAATTTATCCATCTATAATTATGACGATCATAGATAAACTCGCTGAATCATACAAACCGAGGTCATGACAAATGTATAATTCCTCCGTCACAAGTATCTGGATATATCCCAGAGATATAGATGTAAACGTCAAATCTCTATGGGGATTATCCCGCCGACGTCTCTATCAGCAATCTCAAAAAGAACATTTAGAACTGGCTTCTAAACTGTACCATAGGCCCGTGGTTTTTATCTGATTTCTAATCATATGGACTACTTATGCTCTATACACATAACTGATGGATCATATCACGATACACACAGGACACCCTGAAGATCTTTCTACACCCAACAAGTAGGTGGAGGTCTGATCTTAATAGATCGGTAATGTGACTGCCATCTAAGTGTTGAAGATGTCTCATGTGACCACAGTGGAATCTCAAGTCTAAGAATCACAAGCTCTACTCAACCCGTAGGAGATTCTTATTGACGTTGGTGTACCATTCATTAAGAGTCTTCAGTGAGTCATTCGGTGTTTATCCGCTATAAACACTTACACATCTATACTAGTCTCCAAGACTTATGGTTCATTGAGAAACCATTGGAATCATATATTCCAGTATACGTCATGTACCGGTCTCAAGGGTTTACTTTATTGACCAAGTAATGTAAACCTTGACCAGGAACTGTCTGAGAATGACAATGTCACGATGCTAAATGTCAGTTGCGACGCTTTTGCAACAACATCATGACTAGTCATTTTGTGGTCACTACGTCTTTACTATATTAAAAGATACATTATATTATAGAAACTGCATATAATATTTATAATAATAACGTTTTACAGTAGTATTCTCAAATAAATACACCGAGAATTGGTGCTCTGAGCACCAGCACCAACAGTAGACTAGTATGAAATAGACATGTTCTATAGGCGATACAAATTTTCTTAAAACATAGTAGGGGCACCGTTATGCAGGTATCGAGGACTGATGAGTCTGTTCCATTGTAGAAAATACAGGATTTGAGGGTTAAAAATATTTTACACTTGACCCTAATGCATATATAAGAATGTGAATGAGTCATATGAGCTTAAAGTACTTGAATTATAAACTCACTTACAATGAGAGCCCTAAGCTATAAGCTACACTTGATTTCTTCTTTTGGCACTTGAGTGTTCACATCCATTTTACTTCGACATCTTTTTGTAATGCTCGCAAATACACGTTGAAGTTCTCATGTTGCATCATCAAAATCCATCAATGAGAAAATGGCCATAATCCCCCCATTTTGATGATGGAAACCTTAAGAACTTGTAAGCTTTGAGAGTTCCAAATTTGTTGACGATTATGACTCCCCATCAATATTAGCTCCCCTTCAACATGTGATTGTTTTTCAATATAGCTCTATAAAACGTAGACAAACATATTAGTACACAAATTTATGCCCCTTTAACATAATTTTTATCTCTCATTTTATGATTTCTCCCCCTTTGCCATTAGCAAAAAGAATGGAGAAGCAAAGTTAAGTTCTTAGAGATACAAACCAATTATGTGCATAAAATACATAAAAGTTTATAAACATGCAGAGAAAGTATATGCATGGGTAATCATCAAAATCATTAAAATTAATCAATATCCATACATTTCATTTTTAACCAATAATGATCAATGGCAATGGCATATTCAATATAAACAATCCAAAAAGATCACACATATTATAAATGGGAATAAGTCTTATGTGTTACCAATTGTAATTAAGGCAATTTGATGTGAATAATTTAAACTTAATTAAGGCAATTTATGAAAAAGTTCATTCAATTTAACTCAAATACCTAATCAATAGTATGCTTCACAATCAAGTCCAATTCACATCAAAAATTTAAACATACTCAAGTAAGGTGCAGGAAATGGTACCAATATTTCAGTAACTATGGATTTTACCTTTTATATGTTGGCAACTTGGTCGCATAAATGGATTTTGATGACGTCAATACGAAAGAAGACTTCGACGTACAAACACGAAGCAATACAAAAAGTGTCGAAGCATATGGGGTGAAGAGCGAGAATGTGAAGACTTGCGGCAAAATGAAGATTTTATTCAAGTCTTAGCTTAGGGCTCTATTTGTAATTATGATTATATATTCTAGTGCCTAAGCTCATAAGATTGCATGCACAATCACTTAGATGCATAGGATCATGACAAAATGCCTAAAAACCTTCATTACTCTGCATTTTGGTCTGAGACCGGCATACCGTTGTCATTCCGGTGACCATACTGGTCAAAGAAAGCCTTATGCATGCTTTCGGAACCAGGGAGATCCATTCCGGTCTAGCTCTTCATGTGCATAGGTTATTGAAACTAGGGAGTTTATATTTGTCTCCCATTCAGGTCTCCATTCGGGCCTAACTCTTCATTTTGCACACATTCTGGAACGGACCAAACCATACTGGTCTTCATACCGATTAGCATACCGGCATAACATATACTTATTCAACGGTAATATAGCCGTTAGTATCCGTTGGAAATCCAGACCGACATACCGGTGACCAGATCAGTCGCAGCAGAATGTTGGGACTGCTCTTCATTTTTCTATATAAATGAACCCCAACACATTTGCCTTGGTGAGAGACTTGATACACAACCTTCATACATATTCTCTAAGGCAAAATAAGAGTGCCTTAAACCTCATATACTTAAACACTCTCAAGCTTACACACTGATGAGCGGAAAATATATCAATATTTACCGCCCCTTTTACCTAATGTTTTGTTTAGTTTCTCGAGTTTGATGAACGTTTTGATGTGTTTTGCAGATAAATAAAGTTTGGGGCTTTAATGGAATCAACTCGGGGCTAAAACGATAAAATTCGGAGCAAAAAAATGGCGGAAAAACGGAAATTTATTATACGAGTCACGAAGTGCAGTCAAAATTTCCAATTTTGCGCAAGTTTCGTATTTTGGCCATAACTTTTCATCCGATATCCGATTGAGCTGATTCAAGTTGCAGATTGAATAAGTCTCGAAGATCTAAAACTTTGAAAATCAAAATAATTTCGAATTCTGACGTTTTAATAGCCGAAATTGATTAACAATATAGTATATTTTGTGTAACTACTATAGTCATTTACAAAATATAAAATAAAATTAATAAAATAAAAATTGTCAAACTTCACCAAACATGCTTGCATGTTTGGTGCCATGTTTGATGTCATGTTTGGTGCCATATTTGATGCCAATGTTGGTGGAGCAATCCGTGGAGAAATTGGTGGAAGCCTTTAGGTTTTTCTATAAATACCAAGCCATTTCATTCGTAATTCTCATGCTTTCCTTAGGTGTTTGTAAGGAATTTAAGGATTGCATCTTGTTTGTATTTATTTTCAGTATTTAATTCATGCATTTTTATTTTCAGTAATAGTAGTAGTTCTTCTTATTCTTCTCCTTTCTTTTATGTTTTGTAGGTAATTTTCCGCTGGGGGTAAGGTGAAGCTTTTATTATTTTAATTTAGATTAATCTGCTTTAATTATAATATGGAAATTATAATTCAAAATATAAAGATTACCGCCTTAGTTTTATTTATTTGACATAATGTGGCACCCCCTATATGGCTGGTCTTTAGGTGAATGTAATTACTTCATATATGGCTGGTTTATGAACAAATAATAATGCCGCTTTTATGGCTGGTCGGACTTAATTTGACTTAATAAGGAATACCGCATTTATGGTCGGTTGTAATATCACGAATAAGTTTATATTATATTAAGGGAGATTTCTAAATTAGATATAGTAAAAATGGATCCCCCAACCCCCAACATTTTATTTTTATTATAGGGATGTGATGAAACACATATCCACACTTAATAACTGATTTTCTTTTTATGGGTAGTTCTTTAGTTTGTTTATTGGGTCTTAAGCTTATGCTTCTTGTTAATTGGCCATTAATAAGATTGATGGGGTAAACTTAAAATGAACTAGATATAGGGATTTTAGGTTTCAGCCTTAGATTCTACAACTCACAATCTTCCTTGAGGATAGATAACCCTTTAATAGATTTCCTTACATGATATGAATATACCTGTCGGGCGTGGGTAGCCATAATTGGAACTTGGTCTTAATGAATCCAGGTAATGTGGTTGACATAGGAATATGGTTCAATTGGGTTATACTGGGTATTTGCGTCTGACCATCGGAAGAGGCTTTTGCATATCATCGTGTTCCAGGTTAGCAAATTAATTTATTACATATAAATAAGAGAGTCAATTTATCTTTTAATAATATTGTGTGGAGTTATGACCCTAGATCTTTGAGTCTTTTCTTTTATTTTCCTTAGTATTTTCTTTGAGTCTTTATTTATTTTATTTAACAAATCCATATTCAAAAAACCAAAATCAATCATTCCATTCTCTCTATAATTAGATACATGTAAATAAATAGATTCAATAATTAATAACAACAGTAGGAATTAAGTCCTCGTGTGATCGATATTTTTTATACTACTTGAATGATACTTGCGCTTGCGTTATACGTGTGTGAATGCACCGGTCAAGTTTTTGGCGCCGTTGTCGGGGACTTATTTATCTTTTACTATTACTTTAGGGGTTAGATTCATTACTTGTATCTAATTTTTCTTTTTACTTATTGTTTTTTTTTTATTGTGTTTCAGGTTCTCAGACACTTCATGAGACGAGCCAGAAGCTTCGAAATCCATCCGTTTGACCCTGAGATTGAAAGAACCATCAGACAGTTGAGAAGGGAAAGGCAAGAAGGCCAAGAAGCAATTGTTAACATGGAACCTGAACCTTTGGAGGTTGCACCACCAATTCCCATTCGAGACAGAACCATTCTCGTGGTAGATGGCCTCATTTCCTGTATTGTACTTCCTCCCTTACCAGCAAATGCGGGTGACATCAAAACTTGCATTCAGATGATTCAACAATCAGTTCAGTTTGGGGGGAATACAACTGAAGATCCTAATGCCCACATCAACAACTTCCTAGAATTTTGCGGCACTTTCAATTACAACCGAGGAGCTGAAGAACCTATGAGACTGCGAGTTTTCCCATATTCCTTGAAAGACAGAGCAAAAGCTTGGCTACATTCACTACCAGCAGGTTCCATCACAACTTGGAACACTCTAGCCACCAAATTCCTTGCAAAATACTTTCCACCAGCCAGAACTACAAAGTTGAGTAATGACATCACATCCTATGTGCAGCAATATTCAGAATCCCTCTGCGAAGCTTGGGAAAGATTCAAAGATTTACTTCGGAAATGTCCTCACCATGAAATTGCAAAGTGGCTACAAGTCCAAACCTTCTACAATGGACTTTCTGGAATAATGAGAACCACAATTGATGCTGCTGCTGGAGGAGCACTAATGGTAAAAGGAGAAGATCAGGCCTGGGACTTAATTGAAGAAATGGTCAACAATAATTCTTTGTGGCCAACAGAAAGGAGCATGATCCAAAGAATCGCATGAATTTATGAAGTTGGAGCCAACACAACACTGAATGCCAAGTTGGATATGATTTGCAAAAATTTGAAATTCTTACATTAAAGTTAATGGTGGATCCACAAGTTCACCATATGGAGGAGCACCAGAACCAGTTCAGCAAGAAGAGACGGTGAACTATGTCAATAATTTCAACAGACAGGGGAACAATCCATATTCCAACACTTACAACCCATGGTGGAGGAATCATCCCAATTTTTCATGGAGCAACGATTCAAGGCAAAAGAATAATCCACCACCTGGATTCCACCAGCAGAATAAAGGCCAGGAGTATGAAAGAGAACCAGAAATGAAAGAATGGTTTGCAGAGATGTTCAAAAAACAAGAAGCAAAATACGATGCTATGTTTCAAGACCAAACAGCATTCAATCAAAGCCAATCAGCTTCTATCAAAGCACTGGAGAATCAAATTGGACAACTGGCCAATGCTCAGAGTTACAGACCGCTAGGAAATCTTCCCAGCAATACAGAACCAAATCCAAGGAATCGAGGGAATGAGCAATGTCAAGCCATTACCTTGAAAAGCGGTACTGAAATCAACAAAGATGTTAGAATCAAAGCAACAATTGAGGAAGTTCCAAAAGATGCAATTCCATATATGGAGGAAAAAGAAGCAAAAGAAAAAGAAAAAAGAAAAAGAACAGATCACTCCACCTCCACCTTTTCCTCAGCGTCTTCAGAAAAACAAACTGGACAAGCAGTTTGCTCGATTCCTGTAGGTACTCAAAAAGCTGCACATCAATATTCCATTTGCAGAAGCCTTGGAACAAATTCCCAACTATGTAAAATTCATGAAAGAAATTCTTTCACGAAAACGAAGATTGGGAGATTACGAGACTGTAGCATTGACGGAAGAATGCAGTGCCATCATTCAGAGGAAGCTTCCCCCGAAGTTGAAAGATCCTGGCAGTTTCACAGTTTCATGCACCATTGGAGAACATTACATCGGTAAGGCTTTATGTGATTTAGGTGCAAATGTTTATTTAATGCATTTTTCTATTTACAGGAAACTGAAAATTGGAGAAGCAATACCTACCTCAGTATCTTTGCAACTTGTTGATCGAACGCTCGCATTTTCGAGAGGAATCGTTGAAAATGTGCTGGTCAAAGTCAACAAACTCATTCTCCCAGCAGATTTCATTATCCTTGACATGGAAGAAGACAAAGATGTGCCTATCATCCTTGGGAGACCATTTTTGGCTACAGACAGAACTGTCATCGATGTTCAAAAATGAGAATTAACCATGAAAGTTCAAGACCAAGAAGTTACCTTTAATGTTTTCAAAGCCATGAAATTCCCGAGTGATGAAAATGAGGAAGAATGCTTCAGAATTGATGTTGTTGATAGTATCATACAGGATACTGATACAGTTTCCACTGACAAATTAGAAGCTTGCATCACCAACATGAGTGATGGCGAGTCAGATGCTGAAATTCTGGAATATATCAACTATCTTGACAAGCCGTTTCATTTCAAAGTGACACCACCAATTGAAAGCTTGTAACTACCAAAGACAGAGCGAATCAAACCCTCAATTGAAGAACCACCGCAGTTGGAGATGAAATTACTTCCGAACCATCTCATGTATGTATTTCTTGGAAATTCCTCTGAATTACATGTTATTATTTCTTCGTCTCTAACATTGGAGCATGGAGAAAAGTTGCTGAGAGTGTTGCGAGAGCACAAGAAAGCCATTGGCTGGACTATATCAGACATTCGAGGTATTAGTCCATCATTTTACATGCATAAGATTCTGATGAACGATGAGTACAAACCCACAGTGGAGCATCAACGGAGACTCAATCCAATCATGAATGAAGTCATGAAGAAAGAAATCATCAAATGATTGGATGCTGGCATCATTTACCCCATCTCAGACAGCAGTTGGGTGAGTCCTATGCAGTGTGTTCCGAAGAAATGAGGAATTATTGTGATCACCAATGAAAAGAATGAGCTGATTCTAACAAGAACCGTGACTGGATGGAGAGTATGCATGGACCAAAGTAACAAGGAAGGATCATTTTTCGCTACCATTCATTGATCAGATGCTAGACAGACTGGCGGGACATGAATTCTATTACTTTATGGACAGATATTCGGGATACAATCAAATTGCCATCGCCCCAGAAGACCAGGAGAAAACTACTTTTACATGTCCTTATGGTACTTTTTCTTTTCATAGAATGCCATTTGGATTATGTAATGCCCCTGCCACATTTCAGCGTTGCATGATGGCCATCTTCTCAGATATGCTGGAGCAGAGTATGGAGGTTTTCATGGATGACTTCTCTGTGTTTGGAGATTCTTTTGACCATTGCTTTCAAATCTGGAACAAGTGTTACAAAGGTGTGAAGATACAAACCTGGTACTCAACTGGGAAAAATGCCACTTCATGGTGCAGGAAGCCATCATTTTGGGACATCGGATCTCATAAAAGGGGATCGAGGTAGACAAAGCAAAGATCGAGACAAGTGAAAAACTACCTCCGCCAACATCTGTCAAAGGGATTCGGAGCTTTCTCAGACATGCAGGTTTCTATAGGAGATTTATCAAAGACTTTTCCAAGATTGCTAAACCTCTGTGCAATCTTCTGGAGAAGGATGTGCCTTTCAACTTCACCAAAAAATGCCAGGAAGCTTTTGAGATCTTAAAATAGAAGCTGATCTCTGCCCCCATCATAGTAGCACCAGATTGGACCCTTACATTTGAGGTAATGTGCGATGCTAGTGATTTTACTGTAGGTGCAGTTTTGGGACAACGCAAAGCAAAGATTTTCCATGCCATTTACTATTCCAGCAGAACTCTGAATGAAGCTCAACTCAATTACACAACCACTGAAAAGGACAACTCAGCAACGGAAGAAGTTTTTCAAAGAAGTCAAGTACTATGTTGGGATGAGTCGTTCCTGTTCAAACGATGTGCTGATCAATTATTGAGACGGTGCGTTCCAAAAGAGGAGGTCAACAGTGTTTTGCAGCACTGTCATTCATCACCAAATGGCGGACACTTCAGCGGGGATAAAAATGAAGCAAAAGTTCTTCAATCAGGTTTGTTCTGGCCCACACTTTTTAAAGATGCTTATCTTTTTGCTCTTCAATGTGACAGGTGCCAGAGAACGGGGAATATTTCGAGGAGAAATGAAGGAACATTGCAAAGTATTCTGGAAGTGGAAATATTCGATGTGTGGGGTATTGATTTCATGGGACCCTTTGTTCCATCATTTGGAAACTTGTACATCTTGGTTGTTGTAGAATACGTCTCCAAATGGGTCGAAACAATTGCACTACCATCCAATGATTCAAAAGTAGTGATCAAATTCCTGAAAAAAAAAACATTTTCACTCGGTTCGGAACACCTCGTGCAATTATCAGTGATGGTGGCTCTCATTTTTACAACAGATACTTTGATGCACATCTATCCAAATACGGAGTTACTCACAAGGTTGCCACTGCCTACCATCCACAGTCAAATGGACAGGTTGAGGTTTCAAACAGGGAAATCAAAAGAATCTTGGAGAGAACCGTTGGATCAACAAGGAGGGATTGGTGTACAAAAATAGATGATGCATTATGGGCATACCGTACAGCTTACAAGACACCCATTGGTATGTCCCCATATCGATTGGTGTTTGGGAAAGCGTGCCATCTGCCAGTTGAGCTTGAACACAAGGCGTACTGGGCACTGAAGAAGCTGAATCTTAATCTACAAGCTGCATGAGAGAATAGACTTCACCAACTCAATGAATTGGAGGAATTTCGCTTACAGGCTTATGAGAATGCCAGATTGTACAAGGAAAAGACCAAGAAACGGCATAACCAAAAAATAGTGCACAGGCAGTTGGAACCAAGGCAGTAGGTGTTGTTGTACAACTCGAGGCTGAAACTGTTCCCTGGAAAGTTAAAATCAAGGTGGTCAGGTCCATTTGTGATCACTCAGGTTTTACCATATGGAGCGGTTGAGTTACTGGATCCCAACACCAACAACACTTTCAAGGTTAACAGTCAGCGTGTCAAGCACTATTGGGGAGAATTATTTGAGCGACAAAAAGAAAGTGTCACACTTTCAGATCCACCCTAACGTTCGGGAAGTCATGTCTAGCTGACGAAATTAAACTTAGCGCTAGCTGGGAGACAACCCATGTAATTTTTGTATATAATGTGATTTGGTGTGATTTAATTTGGTGTGTTTAGTTTTTGTAGATTAAGTCATTTCAAGATGGAAGATACTTTTGCTAATCTTCACAAGCAATTCCCTTCTCTCCCTCTAAAATCTCTGATGAAAGTTTACAAGGCTCGCTTGGAACGAATGTTGGTACTAAGCCAGTATTCGTAGCAGCAGCACATGAATTGGGTCGAGTCATTGCTGAACGAAATATGCACTTAATATATGGTGGAGGTAATCTTGGACTAATGGGGATCGTTTCAAAGGCCATACAAGAATGAGGCAGTCCAGTTTTGGGAATCATCCCAAAACCTTTGGCAGAGGCAAATCTCATTGGACCATCCAATGGAGAGGAATTGATCGTGCAGAGTATGTCCGAGAGATTGGTAGAGATGATTAACAAGGCTGATGCTTTTATTGCTTTACCAGGAGGCTTAGGCACATTGGAGGAAATTTTTACAGTACTATCTTGGGCGAACCTAAACATACACCAGAAACCGCTTGGGTTGTTTAATGCTGATGGATGTTATGACTTTCTTTGTGTATATCTTGGTGACGCTATGAGAAATGGTTTCGTGTCAAAGCATGTAAAGGAACTCCTCTTCACTTCCAGATCTGCCGATGATTTACTTGACCAAATCTTAGCCTTTGAACCACAAGTTGACCCTATCATTTCTAAGATTAAATGGTCCGAGGACGATCGTGGCAAGAAGCGTAAGATAAATCTGGATCTGAACCTTTAGTTTTCTGCATTGCAGCTGACCAGGTATGATTTTCTAAACTCTTCTTCTACTGTTTAAGACATTGGGGACAATGTCTCATTTAGGTTTGGGGAGGGGAATAGTTAATTTATACCTTGTTTTCGTTTGTTTAATTTTAGTAAAAATTTTCGAAAAATACAAAAAAATTGAAATTTTTTCAAAAATTACAAAATATTTTGCGTTTTGTGTTTTTTTTTATTTTGACTAAAAAAGGGAAATTGGCGAGAGATAGCTGAGTAAGGAGTTCTCACTCCTGATACGTATCTCAAACCTATTTTCAAAATAAGTTAATTTTTGTTTATTTCCTTTTAAATTATTTAATTTATAAATTCTCCTTAAAACTGACTAAAATGAATCTTCATATGCTCAATTGGCAGGTATTATCAACATAAATAGTAACATACAGACATGAGCTATAATTAAAAAGTTTGTAATATTTAGTGCTATAGTTTAATTGGAGGAAGCATCTACAAATGGCAATGGAGTAAAAAAAAAAGAGTGAAAAATAAAACGTCTGAGATCCGAGTTATTAAGTCTGTAAGGGTAGTGCCCTAAAATCAACTGGTTTGGGAGTCACTGGCCCAAAGCTCGCTACATGGATCGAAGATGTTGCAAATATATATATATATATATATATATATATATATCAGAAAAAGAAAGAATAAAATCAGAAAAATTATTCCATTGCTACAAAAAGGTGTGAATTCTGATAAAACTTTAGGACAAAAATATTACTCTCTTATCAACTGCACTTGTGACTGTTGTGGGCAAAAATAAGTTGATTAATATTTTGTTGGCTGTGTATATGGAGAATGGTAAATATAATCGGAGAATTTACTTATTCGGTAATTTAGAAAGAAAGAAAACAACTACTAACTTGGAGTATAAGTTTCACCTGTTTAGTCACTAACTTGTTTATTCTCTTTTCTCTTGTCTTTTTGCTTTTGTGTGCATTAGTTTTACTATTTTTTTTTTTACTTTTGTAAAATGTTTGTGGGTATCATTGCTGTAAACCCTCACGAGACTACAACTCGTCCACTAGGGACACCTAGGGGTTTAAAGGCTTGTTGCATATGCTAAATGCAACTGTGATCCCTACGAAAGTGGCTTAGTTTAATTTTAATTGTTTCTTGTATTTTATTTTGCTGTTTTACTCGAGGACTAGCAAAATGTTAGGTTTGGGGGTGTGATGAGCGGAAAATATATCAATATTTACCGCCCCTTTTACCTAATATTTTGTTTAGTTTCTCGAGTTTGATGAACGTTTTGATGTGTTTTATGTGTTTTGCAGATAAATAAAGTATTGGGATTTAATGGAATCAACTCGGGGCTAAAACGATAAAATTCGGAGCAAAACAATGGCGAAAACGGAAATTTACTATACTCGTCACGAAGTGCAGTCAAAATTTCCAATTTTGCGCAAGTTTCATATTTTGGCCATAATTTTTTCATCCGATATCCGATTGAGCTGAATCAAGTTGTAGATTGAAGAAGACTGTTCGAATTCTGAAGTTTTCATAGCCGAAATTGATGAACAATACAGTATATTTTGTTTAACTACTATAGTCATTTACAAATATAAAATAAAATTAATAAAATAAAAATTGTCAAACTTCCACCAAACATGCTTGCATGTTTGGTGCCATGTTTGATGCCATGTTTGATGTCATGTTTGGTGTCATGTTTGGTGCCATGTTATGTGGAGCAATCAGTGGAGCAATCGGTGGAAAATTGGTGGAAGCCTTTAGGTTTTTCTATAAATACCAAGCCATTTCATTTGTAATTCTCATGCGTTCCTTAGGTTTTTGTAAGGAATTTAAGGATTGCATCTTGTTTGTATTTATTTTCAGTATTTAATTTATGCATTTTTATTTTCAGTAATAGTAGTAGTTCTTCTTCTTCTCTTCATTTCTTTTATGTTTTGTAGGTAATTTTCCCTGGGGGTAAGGTGAAGCTTTTATTATTTTAATTTAGATTAATCTCCCTTAATTATAATATGGAAATTATAATTCAAAATATAAAGATTACCGCTTTAATGGCTGGTTTTATTTATTTGACATAATGTGGCACCGCCTATATGGCTGGTCTTTAAGTGACAGGTAATTACCGCATATATGACTGGTTTATGGACAAATAATAATACCGCCTTTATGGCTGGTCGGACTTAATTTGACTTAATAAGGAATACTGCCTTTATGGTCGGTTGGTAATATCACGAATAAGTTTTATATTATATTAAGTGAGATTTCTAAATTAGATATAATAAAAGTGGATCCCCCAACCCCCAGCATTTTATTTTTTATTCTAGGGAAGTGATGAAACACAATATCCACACTTAATAATTGATTTTCTTTTTATGGGTAGTTCTTTAGTTTGTTTATTGGGTCTTAAGCTTAATGCGTCTTGTTAATTGGCCATTAATAAAGATTGATGGGGTAAACTTAAAATGAACTAGACATAGGGATTTTAGGTTTCAGCCTTAGATTCAATAACTCACAATCTTCCTTTAGGATAGATAACCCTTTAATAGATTTCCTTACAGGATAGGAATATACCTGTCTGGCGTGGGTAGCCATAATTGGAACTTGGTCTTAATGAATCCAGGTAATGTGGTTGACATAGGAATGTGGGTCAACTGGGTTATACTGGGTATTTGCGTCTGACCATCGGAAGAGGCTTTTGCATATCATCGTGTTCCAGGTTAGCAAATTAATTTATTACACATAAATAAGAGAGTCAATTCATCTTTTAATAATATTGTGTGGAGTCATGACCCTAGATCTTTGAGTCTTTTATTTTGTTTTCCTTAGTATTTTATTTTGAGTCTTTATTTATTTTATTTAGTAAATCCACATTCAACCAACCAAAAACAATCATTCCCTTCTCCATATAATTAGATACCTGTAAATAAATAGATTCAATAATTAATAACAACAGTAGGAATTAAGTCCTCGTGGGATCGATATTTTTATACTACTTGAACGATACATGCGCTTGCGTTATACGCATGTGAATGCACCGGTCACACACTACACCTTCTACAGATTTAGTAGTGAGGTTAGAACACTTGGATTTGCATCTCACTCAATCTTTTTAATATTTGTAAGTGGCCAAGTATGTTTCAAATCTTCTTTATCAAAACACTTGTGGCTGTGAAATCCCATTAGTTTGGGTAGTTATAAAGGTTTGTGAGTGAGCCTACGAACAAAACTCAAAATTATAAAAGGTTCAGAGTGCACCTTTGCGGAAAACTCTTGGTTGCGAGTGAACCACAGTAATTCGATTTTAGTGGAAATCTTCAAGCGAGTCTCAAGGGAGTGGACGTAGGCATGTTTGGCCGAACCACTATAAATCACGGTGTCGTATCTCTTTCCCTATATTTTTACTATTTGCAAGTTTATTTACATTTATATTTATTGATTAGAAAACTTGCATATAGGTTATTAATCGAAATAGAGAAAATCGACCTAAGTGCCCATTTGGCAATAAGAGTTAAAAATCGACAAAGATTTATTTAATTTCGCATTTATAGCGATAATCCAATTCACCCCCCCCCCTCTTGGGAAATAGAGATTGCTTGTTGCTATTGCTTATAGGTAATTTCATTACCGTTGTCACCAAGTGACAAATCCACCAATCTTGAAACTTAGTATTTTTGAAGTAGAGTTTTGATATTCTTCTTTTTAAGCTATTCCTCATTTTGTGTTGAGTTCTTAGGATCTTTTCGCATTTCTCATTAATAATATTCCCAAAGCTTCTCCTACAATTATTTAATTATATTTTGATACCCAAACTTTATTGGGGCCATAGTTAGGGATGGCAGTGGGTAGGGTATGGTGCGGGTTTTCCATTACCAAACCCGCACCCGCATATGTAAATAAATTACCAAACCCGCACCATACCCGTTACGGGTTTTAATTTTCATTACCAAACCCGCACCGCATATAAAAATAAATTACCAAACCCGTATTTTTTAAAATATTGAATTACTTTATGTTCTTAATAATATAATTTTGTAATTAAATAATTTATTTTTAATTGCTAGTTGTAGTTTTCACATTTGTTTTTCATTTGATATATACAACATGCAATGTATGTATATACAGTACATAGATAACATAATGTATGAAATACTCAGTACGATATGTTTATTTTTTCATATAAACATAATTAAAATGAGTTATTCCCTTCATAATTATAATGATTTAAATTAGTCAACTCAATCGACAATAAGCTAAAAAGTAATCACCAACCTTTGGTCATATTTTTATGCTAAGTGTAACGAAAGTGATGCTTACAAGGCTCAAGTGGTGTAAGTGTAATGAAGAAGCAGGAAAGCTACTGAAGTTGCAGCAAACACTAGTTTATTTTGCTCCTCTCCCGTTTCTGATTATGTGAACTTAATCCAAATTTTTGTATTATAATTTTATTAACAAGTGTGATTTAAAAAAAATAATAATAATCATGCAAAAAATATTCAGTTGGGCAGGTTGCGAGCTGCGGCTGAGTGGGAGTGTGGAACTATGAATTAGTGTTTAGGTTTAGGTTTTGTTAGTTGTTTTTATATGAAGATTTTTTTATATTGTCCTAAAAATATTAATTAATAAAAAATAATATTGCGGGTATGCAGATACCCGCATCGGATACCCGCATTTTTTTTCTTAAATACCAAACCCGCACAGCACCCGCAGCGGGTTCTACTCTAAATTACCAAACCCGCACCGCACCCACTAATATATTTACCAAATCCTACCCATTGCGGGCGGGTTTATGGGTAAAATTGCCATCCCTAGCCATAGGGGGTTAGTCCTATTTCATTTCGAAACCCAAATAACAGCCATATTTTTATTTTTAGTCCAACAATCATATCTTTTGTGACCTTTTAAATTACATGCATAACATTAAATTTTGATTCAATTACATTAGATGCATGTACATGTGATGAATGTGTATATGATTTGGATGCCTTCACAAAATAATTGTTCAAATATTTTTCCTTCATGTGAGACTTATATCATAATTCACATTTTTCAAACACATTTCTTTGTGAACCAAATGTATTTTAAAATTATTTTCACCTTGAGTGAACTTGGTCACAATGCATTGCAAATCATTTATTTTCTTATTTAAATCATCATTTTTAATTTTCAAAGATTCACAAACGCATGATATTTAGAAGTAGATGATTCATTTTGCATATTCTCTACACTATGTTCATGCTTACCATTTAAACACATATCCTCATTATCTAAAGCATGAATTTGTTCAATAAGGGATGCATGTTCATTTTTATCAATCATCACTTCTTTTTCATGCTTACGTTTTAAGCAAATATCATCATTTTCCAAAGCACAAATTTTCTCCATATATGAGGCATGTTCATGTTGAAGTAATGTATGCTCTTTCTTAATCAAATTATATTTCTTTCTTAGAGCATCATATTTATCATGCAAATCATTCAACATGTCAAGCATTTCATCACAATCAAAAATTTCATTTTTAGAAACAATGCTTTCATTTTCCGATTCCTCTATAGGATTTTCTACAGCCATGAATGCCAAATTACAAATTTCATCATGTGATGAGCTATAATCAATATTACATTCATTTAATTGACTATTTTCCTCATTTGTAAATTCTAATGATTTCTATAATTCATATGTATTTATAAATTTAGGAATCCTACCAAATATAGAAATCCTACCAATTATATTTTTATCTAATGCTTCATATAACTATTTAAGTGCATTAAAATTTATCGAAGTTTTTCACTTTCATGTGATCTCTTTATATCTGCTAATGTCGTATGCGAGCAAAAATATAAGCATCGTTCTTTTCCAAAATTTGAAGTCTGTTCCGTCATAAAATGGCTATCTATCAGCGAATACTCTTTCGATGAAGTATGTTGTGTAGCTTGAAGAGGCTGTGATCAATTCTCAGACAATTAAGTCGTTGTTGAGAATACCTCGCTCTGATACCAATCGAATAATCTACAAGCACACAAGCAACAATTACTATACTCAAGAGGGGATGGGTGAATTGGGTAATGGCCAAATACTGTAGAATTATAAATCTTTTTGATTTTACACTACTAAGTTAGTAACTTTACCAGTTAAGTTTAATAATCAATTTTCTTAGTCTCAATATGTTACCAAAATGCAAGTTACAAAAGGTTATACAAAATATAAAATAAAACTTGCGATAAATTGATCGGCTTAATCACACGCGTATAACGTAAGCTCACGTATCGTTCAAGTAGTATAAAAATATCGATTCCATGAGGACTTAATTTCTATTGTTGTTAATAATTATTGATACTATTTATTTATAAGTATCTACTTAAGGGAGAAGAGAATGATTATTTGATTGGATGGTTGAATGTGGATTTGCTGAATAAATAAATAAAGACACAAAAGAAAATACAAAGGAAAAATAAACAAAAGACACAAAAATCTAGAGTAGTGATTCCACACAATATTATTCTAAGATGAATTGATTCTCTTATATATGTGTAATAATTCAGTTTGCTAACCTGGAACACGAAAATATGCAAAAGCCTATGTCGATGGTCAGATGTAAATACTCAATATAACCCAACTGAACCATATGTCTATGTCAACCAAATTACCTGGATTCATTAATAGTAAGTTCCAATTATGACTACCCCCGTACGACAGGTATATGTCTATCTTGTAAGGAAATCTATTAAAAGGTTATCTATCCTCAAGGAAGATCATGGGCTATCGAATTTAAGGCTGAAACCTAAAATCCCTTCGTCAAGTTCATTTTAAGTTTACCACATCTATCTTACTGGTAATCAAGCAACAAGAAGCATTAAGCTTAAGACTCAATAAACAAACTAAAGAATTACCCAATATATAATTAAATCAAATATTAAGTATGTGAATATTGTGTTTCATCACTTCCCTGGAATAAAATAAAATGATGGGGTTAGAGGATCTACATTTAATATTTCTTATCTAGGAATCTCACTTATTATAATATATAAACTAGTTTCTGTTCTGCTTTCTCAAGAATTAATAATGTTAAAAATTTAAACCAGCCATGTAGGCGGTAATCCATTTAGTCCAACTATGTTGGGTTATCTAGGTCAAACTAAGATCAAATTAAGCAAATGAAATGTTTGAATATGAAAATAAGATAGCGGAAAATACTTACAATGCTCGGTTGGATGTTGAAGGGAAGTTCAAAACTTTTACCTCCGTGGAAGTTGCTCCAAGCTTTCTTTGATGTATGTTGAGCTTCCAAGCTTGTAGAATGAATTCCAAACTCATGAGATTGTCTACCTATCACCTTTGTAAGACTCATTGAGTGCCAGCTCTAGAGATTTTGAATCAAAATCATCAAATGTGAAGCCAAGCTTCACGCCACAAAGAGAGAGAAAAGGAGGCCATTATTCGGCCATTGAGAGAAGAAAAAAATGTGTGTTTTTCAAATTATGTTATTGATTTCTTAAATCAATAATGCCATATATCAAACTTAAAAAATTGATATATGTCACTTTCACATCAATTTGAATGATGCTTGTGTAAGAAACAAGCAACCATCAAAATCCCATCAACTTCCATCAACAAAAAGTTGATAAAGTTGACTAGGTGATGTGACAAGTGTGGGCCACACTTTAATTCAAAATCCGAGTGGGCCCGTAAACATATTTCGGGCTCGGGTTCGTTAATTTCGAATTAACGAATTTTCTGTTGCGACTGAATTAATTCAAATTTAATTAAATAATTATGCCTAGCAAAATTACTATTCACGTCGCCCGCGAATTAAATCCAAATTAATTTGTTTGCCCGAATTAAAATCCAATTTTAATTCTGCGTCGAAATCTAATTTCGTTTAATATATCAAATATATTATTTTATCTATTAATTCCAAATTAATCGTTCTCTCTCTCTTAATTGAATTTTATCCTAGATAAAATTCTACGTAATTAATCCTAGATTAATTTTTCTCTCTCTTATAATTAATCCAAGATTAATTATGTTCGAGTCATACGTCATCGGTGAATCTTCGGGAAGCGACCCATGAGATTCCTGGATATGTTGGCAGTAAATCCGATTATCGGACTATCCGAACTCGTGCGTACCCGGTACCACGTTCTAACCGATTTACGAGACGTGGTTGGCTTCTAGCAAAGCACAGTGTCTACCCAATTCTCCAGAAATATTCTTTTAAGGAATAGATAATCTTTGTCAGGCATAGTATACGTAGTATTGTGTATTACGATCCAGTACCGGATGTCATATGTTAGGCCTGAGGATGGAATTGTGTCTGCCCCGTACAAAGCATATGTCGAATCTCTGGTCACTAGTCTCTATAATAGGATAATCATGACCTAGTTATATTATCCCGATGACTGCAGTACTTAAGAGTACTAGTTTCGTATCCTACGTGCTCAACATCTCCATATGACTGAAGTGATACTTCCATCTTGACATCACACCCAATACACTACGATTCTCAATATACCCAGATGAGGCGTACACAGAACCTGTTAAAGCCCCGGATGACCAAAACCAAAGTATATTGATTGTCGCAAGTATTAGCGATGTAAGTCTCAGTTTAAGACCAAATACATCTACCCTGATTCGGACTCCTATAGACACATAGTCATAATCCAGAACGAAGCTGTTTCCGTACCATCGGTAAACACAACCACCTATCACACTTGCATAAGTATCCAATACTTAAATATATGAGAACTATGTCGTTATGCTCCCACAACGCGCACAAGTGCAATACTAGTCTATTCCGTATTATCAATGTCTAATCTCGAGAATACTACGACTAGAGATTATTTAATGATTAAACCTTAGTGGATTAATATTGTCTCATATCTTATTAATCTGGAACTAATCATATGGACTTTTGTCATTTATATATCCCCGGTAATCTAATTACAAATGATAAAAGAGTAATTCCTTTGTCACATAGTTAATTTGTACAAAAACACCATGTTTTGTACAAATAGTGATGCTACGGGTCATAATTGTCCAACAATCTCCCACTTGGCCTATAGCCAATCACTCAAGTGTCCTACACCTAAACTATGTAGGGTCGCTCAAACTTTTGCTGAGAAAAAGCTTTCGTAAGTGGATTTGCAAGGTTATCATCTGATGCGATATATTCGATCATCACATCGCCACAATGTATGATCCGACGAATCAGTTGAAACCATTTGAAGTACATACTTGGATCATTGATGAGACCATTAATTTTTTAGCATGTGTTGTGGCCTAGCTCAGCTACTGACAGAACTATACCTAATCTAATTAGGATTATTTAGATCGAAAAATGCTTCTTTTGCTGCCTCAGCTACAGAAATATTCCGCCTTTGTTGTTTATTCGGCAACAATATCTTGCTTGGAAGATTTCCAGCTCACTGTTCCATTATTCAAACTATATAGTACCTTTATTACGACTTACAGTCATTATTGTCGGTTTGGAAACTTACAGCGGTGAACCTAGTCACCTCAAGTTCTCATTCTTCATAGTTTAAGAAAGCATCCTTAGTTCGTCTAAGTTACTAAAGGATGTTCTTAACATCAATGCAGTGACCATCAATTGGATTGGCCTGATTGTGACTTCATATGCTCAAAGCATATGAGACACCAGGTCGCGTACATATTTTTCAATGTACGAGTTCTCAGAGAGTGTCAATAACTTTTAGATTTATCCATGTAGATCCTTATTCCTAGAATAAAGGTTGCATCTCCCAAGTATTCTATGGAGAATTTTTCATGAAAGCCAAGCTTTCACTGATTGTATTATGTGAATGTCATTTCCAAGAAATGATATGTCATCATTACATAGGACAATCATGTCAGTGCGCTCCCACTAACCTTCTTATATACACAAGAATTATCTTCGTTTTGAATTAAATCATATACCATTATGATCACATCAAAATGCTAGTTCCAAGAACACAATGCTTGCTTCAATCCATAACTGGATCGATTTTAACTTGCAAACTTTGTTTGCATGTTTTGGTACGATAAAACCGTCAGGATGTTAATAAACATCCTCCAAAAGGTTTCCGTTAAGGAAAGCAGTTTTGACATACTGCTACTATATTTCATAAATGAAACATGCAGCTTTAGCAAGTATTATCCGAATGGATTTAATCATGGCAACGGATAAAAGGCTTCGTCATAATCGACGCTATGTTGATGACGATACCCTTTATACACAAGCCTAGCTTTGTACATTTGTTTGTTGTCATCCATGTATGTCTTCCTTGAAGACCCACCAATAGGCACAATGCCTTTTGGTACATCAACTAGTATCCAAACTTGGTTGATATTCATGGAATTCATTTCGGACTTTATGACACTTTGCCATAATAGGTAGTCGATACCTTGTATCACTTCCTCATACGTAGTCAATTCATCTTCCTCAATAAGATTTACATCTACATGAGGTGAGATCATAAACCCATACCTCTCAGGTTGTTTTCTGACTCTCTACGATTTACGCGGTTCTTGTGTATTCGAAGATTATTGGTACAGGTTCATCCTTGATGAATTGTTTGTGTTCCATTAAGGAATCGGTGCCTGGAACAGTATTACTCCGATTTTTCATCGAGTTTTACTTCCTCCCACTTACCACTGCATATAGGTATTCCTCTTAGGAAAACCGCATGGAGAGCAACAATTACATTGTTCTCTTGTAGTTGTATAAGTACTATACTTTGGTTTCCTTATGACAACCTACAAGTTAGGCACTTATCCGATTTGGGTTCTAGTTTGGTATCATCCAAACGTATACCTAGCATGTCCAAATCTTCAGGAATGAGAAACCCAGTTTCTTTTCTGTTCATATCTAATATGAAGTATGTCTAACAGAATCTTATGCAACCTTATTCAAAATAAGTATTGCACTGTTTAATGCGTATCCCTAGAAGGAAAATGGTGTTGAGACAAACCATATGTCCATTACATATATAGACAATGCACTAGTCTTACCAATATAACGACCGACCCATGTCAATATATCTAGACCAGGAATAATTTATATTCGAGAGATGCATGATATTTCTCAACACCACTTGCAACTTTTACAACTATATCACCATGGGTGGTAACTCTCGAGTCTTTACTAATTTCATATAAGGTTCCGAGTGAAACTCGAAATCTCTAACTCTTAGATTTACAATATATAAAATAAAGTAAGAGTTTTACCATATATAAAAATAAATAATCATGATAAAATAAATATTATATTGCATAAATATCAAATATTCATACAAAAAGTGAATGGTGCTCGATCATCATTTCCAACAAATGGTAGCTCAGAGCGACTCATCACTAACCTAACTATGTCCAACACAGTTCAATTTCTCTGTTCGGACACACCGTCAAATTGAGGTGTTTCAGTAGGAGTCCACTATGAAAGAATACTATACTCTTTCAAGTAATTGAGATGCTTATTGCTTAAGTATTTCCATCACGGTCTAATCGTGACGGTTTAATACTTTAGTCGGTCTATCTGTCTACTTCGTGTCGAAACTCCAAAAGTTTCTGACTTGTGTTTCATAAGATACACATAACTGTAATGCGAAGCCACATTCGTAAGGGTTACGAAGTATTCATATCCACCTCTAGCCTAGCGAGACATGGGCCTATTTATGTCACTATGAACGAGGGCTAACAGATCGGTGACACTTACACTTTTACAAAGTAAAAGGTGTTTTAGGCACTTTGTCTAATGGACTAGATTCGTAGACATCATTTAAATTAGAATCAAATCTGTCCTAGTACCCACTCTTCGAAAGTGTGGATATACGAGTCTTGTTAATGTGTCCCAGACAACAATGCCACAAATAAGTCTCATCTGATTAATTCAGTTTGAGCTTTTTGTGTGTCACGTTATATGTTTGAGATTCATTTATATTTCAAAATATAAATACTGTTATTCACATATATGTGCTTATCTCAATATAATCTTTATAAAATAAAACACTTAGTGTTTTAGAATATAAAGGTATACCCACATGGGGTTATACGAGATATAGAGATAATGTTTCTAGTCATACTAGGTAAATTATAACAGTTTCCTAATTTAAGTACATGCCCCAATGATAGTTCCAAAACTTAGGTTTCTACGGTTAAAGCCGCGACTTTCGTCCCGTTTCCGACACGTAGGTTGATCTCATCTGAAGTCAGTAGCCTGCTTATTAGCAGATTCTGCATATCAGTACATATTTATGTACCACATCTAGTATCAAAATCCAATTTTGAAACTAGCAGTGAACATGTTTATGACAAACATACTTGAAGTCAGAGCCTTATCATGCCTTCATTTCCTCCATGTCTGCCTTGTCCATACGGCAGTCACGCTTCCAGTGACTCTGTTTGCCACAATTCAGGTAGACATCTTGGGATATGTCCTTTGTCTTCCCAGAAGACAGTGATGATTTTGCATTTGCCATTTTTAGAAGCTCTGGCTCTGCCTCCTTGAGCATAGCCATTAACTCTCCAAGAGTTTTCTCTTGTTTCACAATGAACCTGCCCCAGTATTCGGGTAAAGACTATAAGATCAAATCTTTGGTAGTCTCGGCCACGTAGGTAATGCCCAACTAACCTAGCTGTTGGATGTCAGCAATCATCTGCGACACATAGTGTTCAACAGATGTACCCTCTGACATACGATAGCGAAAGAGCTTTTTTTGTAATTTTTACTTCTAAGATCTAAGAATAGATCCATAAACGTCCTTTAGTTTCAACATCATGGTTTAAGGATCTAATCGTTAATTCTGATGACGGAATTAAAGAGTCATTGGTTATCATCACATGATTCTTCCAAAGATCATGCTCTACTATTTGCTCAACTCCGGGCTCAGGCCCAAGATGTCACTCTATCAAATAGAATAATTTCTCAGTTCCAGGACTATCCTGAGGTTCTATTCCCAATATGAAAATTGGAACCGTTTAAAGATATTTTCACTCAGGATTTTGTTTTAAACGCTAATCTTTCAGTTATCTTGATTACAATAGTCCAACTATCCGATCAACGATTTCGGGTACAATCGAATATAATGATTACTATAGTCTAACTATATAATCAACTATAATTTTAATTAGGTTAAATTCAAATATATATTGATTACTATAATCCAATTATATAATCAACTATAAATGAAGCAGTTTGAATACAGTCCAACTGTTCAATTAAAACAATAATTAAATATTAATCCAACTAATATATTAATAATTAAATATTGACGAAAAATGGAATGAGCGCGTATTGGCAAGTATCTAAACGAAATTGCAAATCTAATACTTGCCTCTCACTATTTTTCGGCGAGCCTCTAACCCTCTGTGGAGTACTCTGGAAACCTAGTTTCTTAGTGGGCTATGATCCCGTTAAATAACACACAATCTTGACTTTGGCCAACAAATTGTATGAAACTTAACTAGGTAGATCTCTAAGATCAATTGGATCACATCCAATTCCTAGATCCAGTAGGTGGACATCCAAGTCTGAAACATATATCCAATTTATGTCAATATATCCAATATATTCCCTAACTTTTTCCTCTAAATCAACTAAGCTTTGGCTTTGGCATAACAATCTTAATGATTCTAGTTAAGCGAGACCCATTGACTTTGGAAAGCTTCGTAATCGATGTCGATGGACAAGAAGTGATCTTGACTTTGGCCAACAAATCACTACTTGGACAAGACATACGATATGGAACAAAGCCTTCATGATTCAAACACATCCGCGATGGACAAAGGTCTTGACTTTGGCCAACAAACCAGTGTCAATCTTGGATCTTGAGAATGAATCACTAAATGGAAGGAAAACGCTTAATATTTGTTGAGGGTTTCACGTAATTGGCAACCAATGAATTATCTTTGATTAGGTCTCATTATACACCCTTAAGCATGCATTCTAAAAGCATAATAAGGCGTGGTAAATAAATTAATAATGATATGCGGATGAATATATAATACATTTTGTTCCTAAAACAAATCTCTCTTTTTCCTCTTTCCCACTAGCATTATTCTTACTTCTACCCAATTACATAACACTTCTAAAGAAACCTCATTTACATTGAGGGGAATAGATGAGAAGAGAAATATAAAGAGTCAAGAGGTAATAGGCTGGACACGCATGTCCAATTTAATAAATTCTAAATTTATTACAACAATTTCCAAAATTGCCCTCACCCATCTAATATCCATCTGATATACATTATTCATACATCACATCCATGTATTCACACAAAGCATGTTATCAATCAATCTAATCCAATTAATTAATCTTTGATTAATGACCATCCAATGTTCAAACAACGATTTGATTTGCGCGAGTCTAACTCGTTTTAAGAATAAGTACTCAAAGTATGAATTCTTGAATTATATCGAACTACAATTTAAATCTAATTTAATTTCTATTCAATACTAATTCTATATTTAATTCCCAATTAAATAACTACACTTTTAACGCGCCTTTATGACTTAGATCCCAAATCTAGTCTAAATGGGTCTCAAAGCCCAATTAACATCCAATGTCAATTTAATTAAAGTCCAATTGGCTTTCAATTAATTTCTTAAGGCATGGACTTGGTCAATATGGGTCAAACCCAAATACCAAGGCCCAAAAAAGGAATCACCCTATATGCCAAGAAATCAATTTTGGCCCATTAGGCCCAATTAAATATATAAAGGCCCATTTATCATATTTGGACTTTATGGAAATGATTTTAGGCCCAATTGGATTCAACCAATTATCCTAAACCAAACTTGGCCCAACCAAGCCCATTAAGCCCAAATACAACATTAATAGCCCAATTCCAAATTAAGCCTAATTGATTAAATTCCAATATTCCAAATATCACAATTTAATTAACTAAAGTGTATTAGTGATAATTAATTATTTAAATCAACATTTCCAAAATACCAATTTACATAATTAATCATGCTTAAATAATCAACTTATGTCCAACACAAATTGAAGTAAAATTAATTCCAACATGCTTCCTATAGCTCACAGCAATAAGGAATTTTTATATCCGATTTTGATTTCAATCCAATTAAATCACAAATCAATATATCCTAACATTTTAAACACATCTAATGGCTTAAAATGAAAATCACCATGACCTACAAGGGTCCTTATGTATTCGGCCAAGGTAAGCAATAAAAGGAAAATTAATCTAATTAATTTTTCTCCAAATTCATCATGCATAACTCTTAGTTATCATAACCTAAGCACACTCAACCAACCAATTAAAGAAAATGCTCAAATCATAAAATCCCAAATTAAAATTTAAGAACCCTAAATTCAATTTCATATTTAATCAAGGCTCTGATACCATTGTTGGGTTATCTAGGTCAAACCAAGATCAAATTAAGCAAATGAAATGTGTGAATACGTAAAGAAGATAGCGGAAAATACTTACAATGCTCAGTTGGATGTTGAAGGGAAGTTCAAAACTTTTGCCTCCATGGAAGTTGCTCCAAGCTTTCTTTGATGTATGTTGAGCTTCCAAGCTTGTAGAATGAATTTCAAACTCATGAGATTGTTTCCCTATCACCTTTGTAAGACTCATTGAGTGCTAGCTCTATAGATTTTGAATCAAAATCATCAAATGTGAAGCAAAGCTTCACGCCACAAAGAGAGAAAAAAGGAGGCCATTATTCGGCCATGGAGAGAATGAAAAAAATGTGTGTTTTTCAAATTGTGTTATTGATTTCTTAAATCAATAATGCCATATACCAAACTTAAAAAATTGATATATGTCACTTTCACATCAATTTGAATGATGCTTGTGTAAGAAACAAGCAACCATCAAAATCCCATCAACTTCCATCAACAAAAAATTGATAAAGTTGACTAGGTGATGAGACAAGTGTGGGCCCCACTTTAATTCAAAATTCGAGTGGGCCAACAAACACATTCCGGGCTCGAGTTCGTTAATTCCGAATTAACTAATTTTCTGTTGCGACTTAATTAAATAATTATGCCTAGCAAAATTACTATTCACGTCGCTCGCGAATTAATTCCAAATTAAATCGTTTGCCGAATTAAAATCTAATTTTAATTCTGCGTCGAAATCTAATTTCATTTAATATATCGAATATATTATTTTATCGATTAATTCCAAATTAATCGTTCTCTCTCTCTTAATTGAATTTTATCCCAGATAAAATTCTCCGTAATTAATCCTAGATTAATTTTTCTCTCTCTTATAATAATCCCAGATTAATTATGTTCGAGTCATACGTTATCGGTGAATCTTCGGGAAGTGATACTTCCATCTTGACATCACACCCAATACACTATGATTCTCAATATACCCAAAAGAGGCGTACGCAGAACCTGTTAAAGCCCCAGACGATCAAAACCAAAGTATATTGATTGTCGCAAGTATTAGCGATGTAAGTCTCAGGTTAAGACCAAATACACCTACCCTGATTCGGACTCCCATAGACACATAGCATACTATCAATGAGATTCCGAGGGGTCTATCCAGAGCGAAGCTGTTTCCGTACCATCGGTAAACACAACCTCCTATCACACTTGCATAAGTATCCAATACTTAAATATATGAGAACTATGTTGTTACGCTCCCACAACGTGCACAAGTGCAATACTAGTATATTCTGCATTATCGATGTCCAATCTCGATAATACTACGACTATGGATTATTTAATGATTAAACCTTAGTGGATTGATATTGTCTCATATCTTATTAATCCATAATTAATCATATGGACTTTTATCATTTATATATCCCGATAATCCAATTACAAATGATAAAAGAGCAATTTCCTTTGTCACTAGTTAATTTGTACAACAACACCATGTTCTGTACAAATAGTGATATTATGGGTCATAATTGTCCAACAAACTACATCAGCCATATAGGCGGTAATTATCTGTCATATAAAGACCAACCATATATGCGGTAAAGTAATTTATATTTAGACCGATCATATAGGCAGTAATAAAGTCTGCCATTAATTAATCCAATTAAATTATAATTTAAATATTATAATTAAGTGAGATGAACCTAGATAATTATATTAAATGTTTCATCTTTTACCACAACGGAAAAATTAACTAGAAAACATAAAATAAATAAGTAAAATGTTGTAATAAAAATTAAAAATAAAAATACATAATTTAAATATTATTAATTATTTACAAAATAGATGATATCCTATAAAATCAGGGGAAAATCCCAAGGAAAAGCACACCAAAATGAGGTGCAAAAAGTTTCAATTTATAGGCATCTAAACTGGCCCGCGTCGAGACGCGAGATTCCTTCTTGCGTTGCGATGCGAGGCCGTGTTGACTTGGTCAAAAGCGTGTGGGATGTTATCTTGCTGATGTGGCACGCGGTTTGACTTGTTGACTGTTGACGTGGCGCGCGTAATCTGTCAGCCCAATAAAATTGTGACATGTGGCACACGTAAGATTCGGTCCATTGAGATGTTGACACGTGGCGATCGGTGATTGGTTGATGATGACGTGGCAACAGGTGGCACGTTGACTCGGTATTACAGTTGACGTGGCGGCCATGTGGCGGTCACGTAGATGACACGTGGTAGACATGTGGCACGCGGTGTATGTGGTCGAATGAGAAGCTGACATGTGGCACGCGTATTGTCGACAGCACGTGATGATGACACGTTTCCCGGCGCATTTTAGCAAGATCTGTTCTGATGATGACACGTGGCACAGCGCATGTTAGCAGATCAAAATTCTCAGATTTTGACATGTGTCCTGGCGCAGGTTAGCAGAATGCGGCGCACATTAGACGTCATAACGCGGGCAGCGCGTCGCGATGCGCCAAATTACCAAAATGTTCCTTTTATCATTTTTTCTATGTTTTACCCCCCAATTACTTCCAATGCTTCCCAAACTTTATTTATCTACAAAATAACAATAAAATATATCAAAATGTTCACAAAACCCGAGAAACTATACAAAATATTAGGTCAAATGAGTGGAAAATAGTGATATAATTACCACTCATCATAAATAAAGAGTTAAGGGATAGAGAAATTTGACACCAGATTTATAATGGTTTGGACAACTCTTTACCTATGTCAACTCCCCCAAGCCACGCTTGAATTTTTGCACTATGTCAATATTATTCTAAGTTTTTCATGGCATACTCACAAACCAAGAGTATCGTCCCTATATTCACCCCAAACATTTACACAAGAGTTTTACACCTAGGCTCATTCCAAACCTTTTACAACACCACGAGTTTTGACCCTAGTGTAACGACCGGTAGTTCTTACTATTGCCTGCAATGGTATCGTTACGATCGAGGCAAAGACATGTAAAATAAATTATGATGGGACCCAAGTATATCTGCAAAATGAATTTGGAGACGGTCGGTAAATTTCTAGAAGTCCCGAGAAGAAACTGTATCTCATGCCCTTTTGTACTAAAAATAGTATTTTGGGCATAAATTTTTCATACGAACTCGGAATTTTATGAAATTCATATCGTCGGAAAGCTTAGACCAAGACCTACAACTTCCGTGTTATATAGTTTTCCAAAATCGGAACAGAAACGGGTCAAATATGCAAATTAAAATCTGGATGAATAGTAAATACGGACCTAAGTGACAAAATGATCAAACTTCTCCATTTTTCTAGAACCCTCTACATTTTTCTTGTATCAAATAGACCCTCTTATATAAAGCCAACTATTCAACTTTACCAAAGAGAAAAAAAAAAAAAACGAATTGGAGGGAGAGGGAAAAAGGGATGAAACCGTGAGAGAAAGAGAGGGAAAAGGAAAGGAAGAAGAGGAAGAAGAAGAGAAGGAAGAAAGAAGAAAGGAAAGAAAGAAAGAAAGAAGAGGAAAGAAGGAGAAGCCTAGGAGTTTTGACACCCATGGAGCTTGATGAAAGGCTTGGGAAGTAAAAGAAATAAGGTAATGAAACTAAACCCAAATTCTAATTTATGAGATTTTGACAAATTGATGATATGCTAGTTGAAATGGAATGTTATATGTTGAATATTAGTGATTAACTAGTAAAGAAATGGGTTTTGTGTTAAGTTGTATAAACTTTAAAAGTTTAAAGGATTAATTAGTAATGAGATGGGTAGTTAAATGAATGATTGATATTCCTAAAATGATTGTTTAGTATGTTTGGAGTTGATGTAATTTAGTGGTTTGAGTGTTGGAAGATGATATGGAAGCTTTGAAGATGTTTTGGGTATAATTGGTGAAGTGTGTATGATGAGTTAATAATTAAATTGTTGTTGGATTGATGGTTAACGCATATAGAATAAAGTGTAAGAAGATGCATTGTGTGTGGTTTTGGATTGGAAGTGTTGATATGAAGTAAAATTATCAAATAGAGCAATGAATTACATAACCTGGGCAGTGAGTTCGGTTTGCAGCAACTTCCGGACAGGCCCTGATTTATTACGTATAACTTGAGTCCTAGGTGTCCGTTTGATAAACCATAAATTTCTGGATAAAGTAAACATATTAGGGACCAATATATTCAAAAATCAGAATTTTTAGATTTAAAATGAATTTAGGCCAAATTTTACAAGTTGGATGTTTTGCAGATATTTTAGTTTATGTCTTATCGGAACAGCCTGTGAAAATATACTTATAGGTTGAGTTATATAGATTGAAATCAATTTTCGTAAAGTTCTGGATACTCTAGACACATAAAGGAGTAACATATCCAAAATTTAGAATTTTTGGACTTAAAACGAAATCGGAACGAATTTTTGAAGTGAGGTGAACTGCTGTACCAGTGCCCAGATTTTCAAATGGACAACCCCTGAACTTCTGTCCATAACTTGAGTTCTAGGAATCGAAACCACAGTCTGTAAAAGCCAACATAAAATAGACATATAAACGAGTATTATATTAAAATTTCAGCCCCAATTTCAACCCCGGTTAAGCGCACCGAATTTTCAAAGTCAATATTAGTACATTAAAATTTTCTGGAAAAGAGGGCATAACATGGAGTTTTGCAAAGTAGCCTGAGAGATCCTTGAACGAGTGTAGTAAAAATTGTTAGACCATCCTAAAATAGTAGTAATATAGAGAGGATAAGTTATCATGAATGACGAATATATTTTGTTAAGTAATGAGATAATTCGCAACCTAGATACTAATGAATTTTGCTAATTCTAGATTATCTTCAGGATATATGATTCCACCACCATCGTAAGGCGTCACCAGCAAGTTCTGAGCCTGTGAGTGGACACTTCTTCCTTTAAACTAAATTTTTACTTCGATCTTATTATTTCAGACTTATGTTTTATGCTTTAGGGCGGTAGAAGAATTTTTTTTACAGTTGTCTTATATGCAGTTATGTTTTGAGAAAGTAAAAGGATTTTCATAAATATTGTTTTCAGTTTTCCGATTTAAAGTATGTTTATAGTTCAGATTTCATATTTTTCGGGGCATGAGGTAAAACCTCACCCCAGTATGTAACTTCAGATACAGCTGGAATTGACGGATACAGATAGCATGTGCACATGTTGAGGACTGAGGGGACGCTCTCAGATCCTCCAGATGGGCTAGGGGGACGGCGAGATATCACGCCCCTAGACCCCCAGATTATGAGACAATAGTGGCATGCTTTGGGGGACAGCGATACGTAACGCCCCAAAGTCATGGATTTGCACTCCTGCTCCCAGATAGGCGTATGAGGGGACGGCGATACGTAACGCCCTCATACGTCCAGGTTTTCAGACAGAGATACAGACTTTAAAAATATTTTCAGATTTCAGATTTTTAGTATAAAGTTTTCAGAGTTCCAGAACCCAGATTTTTAGCAAGTAGTTTTCAGAAGCCAGATTTTCAGAAACAGATTTCAAAAGAAATAAAGTTTTTATAAAGGATATTTCTAAAACTACGATTTTAAAGTTAAAGGACTTTTATTTCAGGTTTCGGTTTTAGTCCACTCACTTAGATTGCATAGCAATCTAACCCCCCACCAGTCTTAGTTTGTTTTACAGGGATTTCAGGAGGACAAGCTCGGGAGGATGGATACTGATGCAGTCACTAGGGATGGAGTCCACCAGTATTAAGTCACAAAGCATAAGAGTCCAGTTCAAAGTCAAAGTATTTGTATGCATTAGTGTTGTGATAATCATTATAAGTGTCTATTAAAGTATTGTAAAAAGAAGCATTTCTGAGTATGCATTTATAAGTAATAAAAGTATTTTATGTTTGTTGAGTTAAGGTCTATATGCATGACATTGCATTAGAATAGTTTACGATACAGTCAAAAAGTCAGAGGCTTATGGGGTTAGTACAGCTATCCCCTGCCGGTAACATCTCCCAGATCGGGGATGTTACACCTAGATTCACTCTTTAACCTTTACAACAAAGACCACACTTTTGAGTATACCCGCTCAATAAGGGATTTTCCAACTAAGTGTATTTGAATAAAGAATATTAAAACACAATTTGGATACAGACATAAGAGATAATGAACATTAAGGTGTGAGTGTATATCCAAAAAATCTAAGCTCACTAAATGAGTATGAAGGTGTAGTATGTGAGCTTGGATTATGATGAGAGTGTTTAATATAGAAGGTTTAAGTTACACTCAATGTTTTTATCTTAGAGAAAATGTATCAAAGGTGTAAGAGCTTGCAAAAACCAAATTGGGGATTAATTTATAGAAAAAATGAAGACTGTCACATGTTTTGTGAGCTGAGACTGGTATGCCGGTCTGCAAAAACTGGTATACGGACCTTCCATTATAACAGCTATAAAAATATTATTGTTGACACCGATAAGTGAAATAATGACTGAATTACTGACTAATATCGAGATCGGTATGGATCATGCCGGTTCCAAAGAGCATGTAAAAAAGTGAGATTAACCGGTATGAATGTCGGTATGCTTTAGTTTGGTTCTAGTAACGATGGAAACTCAAAACTAACCAGTATGGTAGACTGGTACGGAGTAGCCTAGTTCCATAGTCAATGCAAACTGTTCAGAACAGAATAGGGCCACCTGTTTGCCGGTATCAGGAACTAATATGTCTGTTCCAATGCATAAAACGCAGTATTTGAAGGTTAAAAATATTTTACAATTGACCCTAATGCATCTATATGAATGTAAATGAGTCCTATGAGCTTAAAATACTTGAATTATAGACTCACTTATAATAAGAGTCATGAGCTATAATACTACATTTGATTTCTTCGTTTGGCGCTTGAGTCTTCACATCGATTTTGCTTGCACTTCGAAATCTCTCGTGTTACATCATTAAAATCCATCAATGAGAATATGGCGCTAACAACTTCTGTTACCCTTTGAAACGAGGCCATTCAAGACTTGAGCATGGTATTGGAGTTTGGGCCAAATTTAGCATGAATATTACACGAATGGGGTAACTATTGAACCCTTATGCTATTATGCATTTAGTCAACTCTCTCATTTTAGTATAACTTTACACGATTATCTACCATTTTTAATTTTTATTTCTTAGTTTAATTTAATTTCATTAAAAAGGCCTCTTGTACTGAATACATCGCTATTGATGGTTTTTGCCACGTTGCATTCAAAAATTTAAATTTCTTAAGATCCTACTTATACATTTAACAATTGTTATAGCTCTTTGTGAAATGAAGTATGATAGATAAGAAACAAT
>SKCR01043098.1:0-50660 GCA_019454045.1 Zanthoxylum bungeanum
AAATGGCTACCAATTTAATTATCTTTGTTAAGGTCTCATCATCATACACCCTTAAGCATGCATTCTAAACACATAATAAAGCAAGTATGAAATAAAATAATAATGATATGCGGATGGATATTTTACATTGATCCTAGATCAAATCTCTCACTTTCTCTCTCCCGCTAGCACTTGTATTACTTCTACCCGTTACACTACACTTCTAAAGAAACCTCTTTTACATGGAGGGGAATAGGTGAGAAGAGAATACAAAGAAATAGGAGATAAGGCTGGACACGCAGGTCCAATTTAATAAATCAAATTTATTACAATTTCCAAAATCGCCCAACCCTACTAATATCCATCCGATATACATTATTCAAACATCACAACCATGTATTCATACAAGCATGTTATCAATCAATCAATCAAATTAATTAATCTTGAATATTAGTGATCATCCAATGTTCAAACAAAGATTTGATTTTTGTTCGAGTCAAACTCGTTTTGCGAACACGTACTCAAAGTACATTTCTACGAATTAAATTAAATACATAATTAAATCCAATTTAATACGTATTTAATTCTAATTCATTATTTAATTCCAAATTAAATATTACACCTTTATTAACGAACCTTTACGACTTAAATTCCAAATTTAATCGGAACGGGTCTCAAAGCCCGACTAACATCTAATGTTTTATTTAATTAAAGTCCAATGGGCTTTTAATTAATTTCTATAGGCGTGGACTTTTGGTCAACTCGGATCAAACCGAACACCAAAATCCAATCTGGGAGTTACCCCATAAGCCTTTAAATTAATTTTGGCCCATTAGGCCCAATTAAATAATTAAGGTCCATTAAGTCATAATTGGACCTTTTGGATTCGGTTTTGGGCCTAATTGGATCCAACCAATTTTGCCTAAACCCAACTTTGTTACAACAAAGCCCAAAAGCCCAATTACAACCTAACAAGCCCAATTTCCAAAATCAAGCCCAAATTATTAACTATAAAATTCCAAATTTCACAATTAATTAACCTAAGTGTAATACACAATCAATTACCCAATTAACATTTCTAAAACATCAATTAGCCTAATTAATCATGCACTTAACAACCAAATAGTGTCCAACACAATTCAATCAAAATCAAACCCAATTAACATGCTATCAAGTCTCGGCAATTAGGGGTTTTTCAATTCGATTCGGTTTCAATCCAATTGAGTCCACAATCTTAATTTCCCAAATCAATTCAATTCATCCAATTAATCAAACAACAAAATCACAATGAATTTCATGTCCATAAAGATTCGGCCAAGCCACTTTAAAAGGGAAAAAATGTTCTAAATCAAAATTCAATCCAATTGAACTTCAAAACAATATTAACCATTGTTTTAAGTCATCCAATGATCAAACAAAACAAAATTACCAAGACATTAGGGTTATGCAATTTTCGGCCAAGCCTTCAATTTGGGGAAAATTGAATCCAATCCAATTTCACGAAATTGATCACACACAATCTCAATTAAACATGTTCTAAGCATACTTAAACATCCAATTCAATTAAAACATGCTCAAACACATTTTACCCAATTTCAAGTTTCATGTTCAACCTAAAGAATTGGGGAAAATTGATATAATCCAATTTTCTTGAAATTGATCATGCACAACTTCAATTCAACCTCATTCAAGCATACTTCATCAAACAATTCAACCAAATCATGCCTAAATCGAGTTTGCCCAAATTAAAGTTTTGACCAAAATTAAGCAAATTGGGGAAAATCAATCCAATCAATTTTTTATCAAATTGATTACATATAACTCAAATTCAATCAAATATAAGCATTCTTAAAGAATCAATTTGTCAGAATCAAGCTAAAATCAAAAACCCCCCAAATTTGCTCAAGAACCCTAATTCGGTTTTCATGCATCAAAAGCTCAAGATACCATTGAAAGTGTTCAATCAAAGTCCCAAGGATCACAAATCATGCATAAAAACCGCATATGAACACATCAAATGAGTAAGGCGGAAACATAACTCACATTGAACGGTTTTGATGAATGAAGAACAAGGTGCGATTTTGTCCCCTCCAAGCTCACGGCAGTGGCTCCTCCTTGCAGTCGGCTGTGCGATTTTAGTCCTCTTTGAACCTCCAAGAATCGGCCATGCATGAACTCCATTGAAGCTCCAAGCTTTGAGATTCCATGCTCACAAACTCACTTCCCTATCACCTTTGTATCACTCAAGGTGTGTGCTAGCACTTATCATCTTCCATTTTGCTTCTCAAAATGCTCGGTGAAACCAGAGAAAATGAAGAAGAATCGGCAGTGATGCCGTGAAGAAGAAAAGGGGGGAGATGAGAGAAAACGTAAATGTTGCATGTGAGAGAGAGAAAAAGATTTTTAATATATATATTTTTTATTTCATTTACCAAGTAAAATAAATAAAACATATATATCTTATCTTTTTAATTCAAAAGTCAAAAGTTAAAAACAATAAAGCTTTTTCATCATTTCAACTTTTAACATTAAGTCACATCACATCTATTCACTTTAATAAAGTGACATATTGTCAAGTCACATCACTCAAAGTGACAATTAATTTGACGATTGACGCGACTAGCGATTTGACGCTTGATGTGACTCGCGTGCCGCGCTCGAATTCGAAATGCGAATGCGCTCGCAATCACTCTCGGGCTCGGGTTCGCTAATTCCAAATTAACGAATTTTCCGTCGCGTCGTAATTAAGTGATTACGCCTAGCGAATTCACTATTCACGTCGCTAACGAATTAATTCTAAATTAACTCGTTCGCCCGAATTAAAATCTAATTTTAATTCCGCGTCGAAATCCAATTTCGATTAATATATCAAATATATTAATTTTATCGATTAATTCCAAATTAATCGTTCTCTCTCTTTAACGATATTTTATCCGAGATAAAATATCTCCGTAATTAATCCCAGATTAATTTTCTCTCTCATCGAATTAATCCCAGATTAATTCTATCTCTCTCTTCTAATTAATCCCAGATTAATCAAAGTGCGAGTAATACGTCATCGGTGAATCTTCAGGAACCGACCCATGAGATCTCCGGATATGTTGGCAGTAAATACGATCGTCGGACTGTCCGAACACGTAAGTACCTCGTACTACGTTTATATCGATTTACAAGACAAGGTTAGCCTCTAGCAAAACGCCATGCCTACCCAATTCTCCAGAAATATTCTTACAGGAATATATAGATCTGTATCAAGCGTAGTATACCGTAGTATTGTGTATATCGGCCCAGTATCGGATAATCACGTGCTAGGGCTGGGGCTGGATAAGTGTCTGCCCCGTCCGAAGCACATGTCGGATGTCTGGTAACATAGTCTCTATAATCGGATATACATGACCTGGTCACAATATCCCGATTGGTTGCGCAACACTCAAGAGCACTAGTACCATATCCTGCGTGACATCAACTCCAATATGACTGAAGTGACACTTCCGTCTCGACATCACACCCAATACACTACGACTCTCTGATAAACCCAGAAGCGGTGTACACAGAACCGGTTAAATCCCTGTACCACCAAGACCAAAGTCTACCGATTATCGCAAGTATTAGCGATGCAAGTCTCAGGTTAAGACTATACACACCTACCTCGATTTCGGCCTCCCATAAACACATAGTCATAATACCAATGGGATTCCGAGGGGTCTATCCAGAGCGAAGCTGTTCCCCGTACCATCGGTGAAACACAACCTCCTATCGCACTTGCATAAGTATCCAATACTTATATATATATGAGAACTATGTCGTTGTGCCCTCACAACGCGCACAAGTGCAATACTAGCCTATTCCGCATTATCGATGTCCAGTCTCGATAATACTTTGGCTAGGGATATTTAATGATTAATCCTTCGGGGATTGATACTGTCTCATATCATCTCAATCCAGGAACTAATCATATGGACCTCTCTTCATTTATACATCTATGGTGATCTAATCACAAATGATGAGAGTGCAATTTCCTTGTCACATAGTTAATTTGTACAACAACACCGTGATCTGTACAAATAGTGACGCTATGGGTCATATTATCCAACAGCGTCGGGTTAATCTGGATCTTAACCTTTAATTTCCTGTAGAATTTCTGCTAACCAGGTATTATCTTCTAAACTCTTCTTCTACTGTTTAAGACATTGGGGACAATGTCTCATTTAGGTTTGGGGGAGAGAATTAGTTGATTAGTACCTTGTTTTTAGTTTGTATGTTATTTTTATTTTTAGTCCAAAATTTTATTAGTCCAAAATTTTTCGAAAAATACAAAAAATTAGAAATTTTTTCAAAAATTACAAAAATATTTTGCGTTTTTGTGTTTTTTTTATTTTTGACTAAAAATGTGAAATTGGTAAAAGATAGCTGAGTAAGGAGTTTCCACTCCTGATACGTATCTCAAACCTATTTTGAAACAAGTTAATTTTTGTTTATTTTTCATTTTAAATTATTTAATTTGTGAATTCTCCATAAAACTGACTAAAATGAATCTTTATATGCTCAGTTGACAGATATTATCAATATGCATAGTAACATACGGACATGAGTTAAAATTGAAAAGTTTGTAATATTCAGTGCTCTAGTTTAATTGGAGGAAGCATCTCAAAAAGCAGTGGAGTAAAAAAAAAAAAAAAAAAAAACTTCTGAGATCCGAGTTATTAAGTCTGTAAGGGTGTTTTAACACCTAGTGCCCTAAAACCAACTGGATTGGGAGTCACTGGCCCAAAGCTCGCTACATGGATCAAAGATGCTGCAAAAATATATATATCTGAAGTCTGAGTAATTAAGTCCGTAGGGGTGTCTTAACACCTGGTGCCCTAAAGCCAACTGGTTTGGGAGCCACCGACCCAACGCTCGTTACATAGATGGAAGATATTGTATATAAATAAAAAATAGAGAAAAATCAAAGAAAAAATCAGAAAAATGAGAAAAATTATTCCATTGCTCCAAAAAGGTGTGAAATCTGATAGAACTTTAGGACAAAAATATTACTCTCTTATCAACTACACTTATGACTGTTGTGGGCAAAAAATGAGTTGTTTAATATTTTGTTGGCTGTGTATATGGAGAATGGTAAAAATAATCGGAGAGTTTACTTATTTAGTAATTTAGAAAGAAACAAAACAACTAGTAACTTGGAGTAGAAGTTTCACCTGATTAGTCACTAACATCTTTATTCTCTTTTCGCTTGTCTTTTTGCTTTTGTGTGCATTAGTTTTACTACCTTTTTACTTTTGTAAAATGTTTGTGGGTATCATTGCTGTAAACCCTCACGAGACTACAACTCGTCCACTAGGGACACCTAGGGGTTTAAAGGCTTGTTGCATACGCTAAATGCAACCGTGATCCCTACGAAAGTGGCTTAGTTTAATTTTAATTGTTTCTTGTATTTTATTTTGTTATTTTTCTCGAGGACTAGCAAAATGTTAGGTTTGGGGGTGTGATGAGCGGAAAATATATCAATATTTACCGCCCCTTTTACTTAATATTTTGTTTAGTTTCTCAGGTTTGATGAACGTTTTGATATATTTTAGTTTATTTTGCAGATAAAATAATATCGGGTCTTAATGAAATCATTTAGGATGAAATATGGGTCAAATAAAGGCAATTATTGGACTTGATATTTTAATTTTGGAGATTGGAAACTTGAAAGGGCGTTTTGACGAAGTGCAGTTTTGGAAATTCCAGTTTTGTGCATCTGTCATATTTTGGGCATAACTGTTTACTCAGATATCGGATTGAGCTGATTCAAGTGCCAAATTAAAGAAGACTCAAATTTATACAACTGTGAAAGAGAAAATATTTTCGAATTCTGATGATTTCATGACCGAAATTGATGAACCATCCAAAAGTGTGTGGAGTGTAATTATTAAAAGTCATTATCAATCATTTTCAAAGCAAAATATTAATTAATTAATAATTAATAAAAATTATCAAATCAACAACAAACAAGATAAGCAATTAGTGGAGCAATTATGGATTTGGTGGAGTAATTAGTGGAGAAATTAATAATGGATTGGTGGAGAATTTGATGGATGATTTGATGGTGGCAAAATTTTGCCTATAAATACCAAGCCATTTCATTTGTAAAATTCATACTTTCTTCTTTGAAATTCTTAATGAATAAATAAGAAGATTGTATCTAGTTTGTTTATTTTTAGTTTTCAGTAATTAATTTTCAGTTTCGCACTTTCTTTTCCTTACTTTTCATTTTTTACTTTCCGCAATTTACTTTTACGCACAATACTTTTCTTTCTTTAATTTTTCTGTTTTTACTTTTCAGTAATGAGGAGGTAACTTCCTCAGCTAGGGTGAAAGGTAATTCTTTTACTATTGCTATTTAGATTAATCTCCTTTAAATATAATATATTCACTATTTAAAATATTGACTTAAAAAGGATACCGCTATATTGGTCGGTTGGTAATTCATTTTAATCTGGTTTTAACCTGACTAATCAAGGATACCGCCAGATTGGTCGGTTGGTAATTAAACTTTCTTACCGCCTATATGGCAGGTTCATGGACAAATCTTTTTACCGCCTTAATGGCCAGTTGGACTTAATTTGACTTAATCAGGTTACCCCGCCTATATGGCTGGTTGGTAATGTTATCACAAGTTTATATATTATATTATGGGAGATATCTAAATTAGTAGTAGTAAAGTATTCATTTTACCTTAGCATTTTATTTTATTGTAATTTACTTTTCAGTATTTACTTTACCGCATTTTTACTTTATGTCTTTTATTTTCAAGTTTTTACTAGCCCTAGTTATGTGTTGTAACTAAATTAGTTATCTGGGGTTGTGATGAAATCCAATATCACCGTTTTATAAGGGTTAGATTATAGTTTGGGTAATATAAATTTATTTATTGAGTCTTAATCTTAATGCTTTTTCATTAATTGGCCATTAATAAAATTGATCTGGTAAATCTAAAATGAACTAGACATAGGGATTTTAGGTTTCAGCCTTAGACTCAATAGCCCACGATCTTCCTTGAGGATAGATAACCCTTTAATAGATTTCCTTACAGGATAGGAATATACCTGTCGGGCGGGGGTAGCCATAATTGGAACTTAAACTTAATGAATCCAGATAATTTGGTTGACATAGACATATGGTTCAATTGGGTTAAACTGGGTATTTGTGTCTGACCATCGACAGAGGCTCACATATAATTTAGTGTTCCAGGTTAATAAATCAATATATTACCCAACTTTAAGATAACCACTTCATCTTTAAAATGATATTGGAAGAAATCACAACCCTGGATAGTTTTTATAATTTGAATTTCCACCAACCTACTTTCGAACCATTTTATTTACTTGTTTTTAAATTTAGAATCGTCACCATTTTAAATCAATCAATCAACTTGTTAGATATTAGTAATCATTTGACCTCATAAAATTAATAGTTTAGATATTAAGTCATCGTGGGATCGATATTTTTATACTACTTGAACGATACGTGCGCTTGCGTTATACGTGTGTGTTTACGCCGGTCAGCGACTCCCTTATTCTCCGGTTTAGTCCTCCGTTGGCTACTCCGTACTCCCAACTAGGCCCCCGAGCCTAGAACACAGCATGCGTCGTCCCAGATCCTGTGTTCCCACAGTCTGGCGACTCCACTGGGGATAGAGAATCGGCCCCGAAATAATGCCTTGTAATGTATAGATTTATGCTTTAATTAACCGTGTCTACAAATGTGTGAAATGGGGGTTGTGATCAAAGGCATTTTGAGGCTAGGTAATGGTTTGGTGTCTTCCTTCATTCACTACCTTTCTAGAAGGAAAAGTTGTGAAGGCACCTAAATAGCCATCTACTCGTAGCCTATTATGATGGACTAATTTGGAGGACTCGTTGTTTATTACTGACACCAAGCGATAAGAGCCTAAGAGGCTTGGGTATTTAAGTGAGCCTCGCTCCACCTTCCCTCTGGGGAATCTATAACGGGAAATCCATTTGACAGTCAGTCACACACCATAGCTCATTGGCACGTACCTTAGTGTATAAAAAAGGGTGTGCTCACTTGGTTGCTCGAACCCTTGATTGGGGGAGACCTAGTTGTGGGCCATCCTTCGCCGATGAGAGCCTTTGTCCATACTCCCACGAACCCATGTGTAGACCGGGTTGTATGGCCTATAACAAATATTTCTTTGTGCTTTAGGACCATTATCATTTGGATGAATTGGACTCTTTGTCAAAAATGCGAACTTGCTGGGCCATTTAAACTGGGGCATGTTCGTATCTTATGACAATTAGGCCCAAAGCTTCTGAAATGATGGTGGGCCACACGGTAGAAGCTATTATTTTATGTTTATATATCTTCCTTGTATGCTTATGTTTGGGAACATTGCTATTTGAATCCATCTGGGTCTTTTGTCATGAGATATGGGCTTGTTGGGCCATTTAAACTGGGACAAGAACATATCTTATGACGATTGGGCCAAAAGGCTTCTAAATAACAATGGGCCATTTTATAATTGTGTTCGGAATATTATCATTTGGATTTAGTTGGTGGGCTCTTTGCCATAAGACATGAACTCGTTGGGCCATTTAAACTGGGACGGGTTCACTCTTATGACAGTTGTCCCAAAAGCTTCTAAAATGATAATAGGCCGATTTTTTTGAGAATTTTATTTGATTTAATATGTTATATACTTCTTATGCACATCATGCATACATATACCTTGTTAACATCCTCTGTGTCTTAAAAAAGACACCATAGATACCGTTTGGGTTAGGGAAGGAACCAGACTCACTAAAAGAACAGTTGGAAGCATGAGTGAATCAGATAATGAGGTGTCCCGAATGGATCAGTTAGAGAACGGTCTTGCAAAGATCATTGAACAGTTACAGGCATTGACTACTGCTGTGGCTGGTATAGCTGGGTCTCGTACTGGGGGAAGTTCAGAAAATGCAAGGCAGGAAGTGCCTCCGGTCAGATCGGGGGATGATGTCCCCACTTTTGAGGATGATATGGTAGAATATGCAGCGGGCAGAATATTGGGGTCTCAGACAGAAATACAGAAACTCAGGGATCAGGTTGAATCCGTTACCCATAAGATGAGGGGTAAGAATGAAGATTTGCTAGATTATGAGACAATGACGTTTGAGGAGCAGTTGCCGGGCCGGCGCAGTTTAAGATGCCGGATTTGGCTAAGTTCAATGGGAATGGGGATCCGAGGGTGCATCTCCGTCAGTATGTATCTGTTATGAGTTCAGTTGGCCTGTCTCAGCGCCAAGTACAAAAGATGTTCGGGATGTCGCTCGAAGGGGCACCCGTGGTATGGTACCATAGCCTTGACAAGCAGATTTAAGGAGGACTGGAGGGAGCTAGCAGATGCTTTCTTAAAGCAATATGTCACGGACCTGGAAATTGATTTGTCACTCCGTGACTTGGAAAATATCAAGCAGAAGCCGGATGAGAGCTTCAAGGAGTATGTAGATCGCTGGAGAAGCCAGCTACTGAAGATGCAGACTAGGCCCTCTGAGAAAGACCAAATCAAGATGATCATCAAGGGCACAAAGCCCTCTATTTACAGTAAGTTGAGGAGGATGACCTCAATGATTGTAGACTTCCGTTCGGCAGTTGAGGGAGACTGTCATGGACATTGAAGAGGAGGAAGCAGAAACAGGAAGTTCTTTGGCCTAAATAGGAGACCTGTTGGAGGTATGTCGGGTTCCAAGCCCGTTTCATCAGCGGAGGTGGCTGCCGTCCGGAACCGGAGGTTCTCTAACCTTGGGAGAACTTTGTCTAAGGTATTTGAGAAATTGAAGAGGCAGGGACTCCTAAAGCCTTTAGAAGCCAAACCTATCCCAAACCCACCACCACCACATTTCAATCTCAACCTTTACTGTTATTTCCATCAGCAGAAGGGCCACGACACTGACAACTGTGCCCGACTGCGCCACGAGATCCAAGACCTCATTGACTCCAAAAAGATACCTGACCCCGAAACCGAACAACCAGACACAAACAGAACCCCTTACCCAATTACCGAGCTGTACCCCCACCAATCTACATGATTAGTTCTGGCCTTCCAGAAGACTATGTCCTAAAAACCTTCCACCCTGAAGCCTTTTGCCTTGGAATTTGGGACAACAACAGTGAGGGTGAACGTGAGTTGGGGAAGAATTTCTGGCTTGACTTCTCTAGAAGTGATGAAGAAGAAGTAAAGGGAATGACACGCAGTGGGCGTTTTTATAATGATGTGGCGGATAAGGGCAAAGAAACATTGACTGATGGGAGAGAAATGCTTGAGAATTCAGAGAATATTGAAGGAGATATAGTGCTGAGACAATTGAGGAAGACAAGGGCTCAAGTCAGCATATGGGAGTTATTATGTGCATCTAAAGAGCACAGACTGGCCATGGTTGAGGCCTTGAGTAAAATTGTTGTGCCGGAGGATGCCAACCCTACAATGTTTGTTGGAGCTGTTCAGAAAGAGGCATTACATATTTCATTTTCCGAGGATGAACTTCCAGCAGAGGGGAGGAATCACAACAGGCCATTGTTCATCAGGGCTGAAGTAAGAGTCAAAAGGACTTCATGTGTAATGGTAGATGACGGCTCATCTATCAATGTATGCCCTTTGAAAATTCTGACAAGGTTGGGTTTGAAGGCTACAGATTTGGACCCTTCCAACATGACCATCAAAGCTTATGATGATAGTAAGCGCGGTGTTGAGGGTACCTTTGTGGCAATGGTCAAGGTAGGGCCGATTGAAGATGAGGTTGAGTTTACTGTGCTTGATATTCCAGCTACATTTGCTTTATTGTTGGGGAGGCCATGGTTTCACAAGCTTGGGGGCGTGCCCTCCCTTTGCACCAGATGATTAAGTTCCCATTCGGGGGAGAGATTGTCACCATCAAAGCTGAAATAGACAATGTAGTCGCCGTCTTGGAAATACTGTCTTTCACAAGGTTCCAAGTATCAGCAACTTTTGAGGAGTGGGTGGATCCCAAGGTAGCCCGGATCATGGGGAAGTTGAAGTATGAGCCAGGTGAGAGCTCGAAACTGCCAGATTTCAGAGGCCAGACAACCAGAAGAGGTTTGGGGTACAAGTCTGATGATGAGAAGCCAAAGATCAAGAAGAAGGGCATGAAATTGATGGAGTACTTTGTGAAGGCTTCAAGGTACCAAGGTGAGCCTGAACCAGTAGAGGTGAATGGGGTAGTGGTGCCCAGATTTGAGATCTTCAAGGACCTGTTGGGAGAGAAGCTGTTGGTTGAAGAGAAGAAGCAAGAGGGTGAGAAATGGGAGGAGGAACTCATGAAGCTGGAGACATTGACCCTCAATGAGAAGAATGAACCTGAGAAAGACATTGTTGTAGAGGAGGAAATATCCGTAGATGATGAGGATGTTTACCTCCCAGATTTATTTGAGTGTACTCATTCTTTTGCTAACAATAAAGACAGTATTTCTGCTTACTTGGCTGAGTCTTCTCTTTTCCCATTACATGATCTAAGCATATTTGATATCAACTCCACCAAGACAAATGCCTTTAACCTTGGGACACCTGAGGATCCTAAGGAAATTTTGATTGCAAGTGAGGTTACTTCTGAGGAAAGGGAGAAAATATAAGAAGTGTTGATCAGGTATGCTAAAGTTTTTGCTTGGTCCTATGAAGACATGCCAGGGGTAGATAGAAGCATTGCTCAACATTATATTCCGACTTATCCGAACATGAGGCCGGTGAAACAGAAACAACTTCGACGAATGAGACCAGAATGGGCTGAGAAAGTTAGAGAAGAAGTCAAGAAACAAATTGATGTGGTTTCCTGGAAGTGGTAAAATATCCTGAATGGTTAGCGAACATTGTGCCAGTACCGAAGAAAGATGGAAAGGTCAGAATGTGTGTGGACTACAGAGACCTCAATAAGGCTTGTCCGAAAGACGACTTTCCTCTACCGCATATAGATGTATTGGTTGATAGTGTAGCTTTGTCGGCCATGTATTCATTTGTAGACGGGTTTTCTGGGTACAATCAAGTTCTCATGGCAGAGGAAGATAAGCACAAGACTGCCTTTGTCACCGAGTGGGGTACTTATTGTTACAAAGTGATGCCGTTTGGGCTCAAGAATGCAGGAGCTACTTATCAGAGAATGGCTACTACCTTGTTCCATGACTTGATGCACAAAGAGATCGAAGTATATGTGGATGACATGATGGTGAAATCGAGACAAGGGACGGGCATATTGAGGCACTTGAGAAGTTCCTTCAAGGGTTGACAAGTACAATTTGAGATTGAACCCCAAGATGTGTGTTTTGGGGTAACGTCAGGGAAACTGCTGGGACATACAGTTGGAATGGGAGGAATAAAAGTAGGCTCTGAGAAGATCAAGGCGATCACCGAGATGCCAGCATCGAAGACAGAAAGAGAGGTCAGGGCGTTCCTTGGGAAGATTCAGTATATCAGTCGGTTCATTGCCAAGTTGACTTCAGTGTGTGAGCCTATCTTTAAGCTGTTGAGAAAAGACCAGCCAGTAAAATGGAATGAACAGTGTCAGACAGCCTTCGACAGAATCAGAGAGTACTTGGTAAAGCCACCTGTATTGAAACCTCCGAGACCAGACATGCCTTTGATATTGTATTTTGCTATAGAATCAGAAGCACTGGGGGCGATGATGGTACAGGCAGATGAGACAGGGGTAGAACATGCCGTTTACTATCTGAGTAAGAAGATGCTCCCGTATGAGGCTCGATATCAGGAGGTTGAGAAGATCTGTCTTGCAGTGGTATGGGCTTCCAGAAAGTTGTGACATTACTTCCAGTCATACAAGATCCAGGTAGTGGCAAAGGAGAATCCTCTGAAATATCTTCATTCGGTGCCTTCGCTAGTGGGAAAGTTGGGCAGATGGTTGGTATTGTTGACAGAGTTTGACTTTGAATATCTTACCTCCAAAGTGATCAAAGGGCGAGCAGTAGCAGAGTTTCTGGCAATGCAACCTGTTGAGGGGATCAGTAAGTTTGAGTTCCCATATGAAGAAATCAGTGCTATAGCAGTTCAGGGATGGAAAATGTATTTCGACGGAGCAGTTAATTACAAAGGAGCCGGAATTGGAATTGTGATAGTGACCCCCGAGGGAGAAACTTTGCCCATGGCCAAGAGGTTAACATTCAGAGTAACAAACAACATGGCCGAATATGAAGCCTGTGCCTTTGGGTTTACTGCATTAATAGCTTTGAAAGCCGAAAGTGTTGAGGTCTACGGAGATTCGATGCTGGTAATCCGTCAGTTGCAAGGAGAATGGGAATTGAAAGAGGAACGATTGAAGCCCTATCTTTTCCACCTCAGAGAGTTGGCCCAGGACATCCCCAATTGTAAGTTTCAGCACTTGCCGTGAGAAGAGAATCAGATGGCAGATGCACTAGCCACACTTGCAGCTACTTAGGAAAATCCAAAGAAGTTAGTGATGAGACCATTGGTATTGACTACAGCAAACAGGCCGATTTATGAGACAGAGAAAGTTCTGGAAGTGGAAATTGACGACGGTAAGCCTTGGTACCATGACATTCAGAGGTATCTAGAGCACGGGGAATTCCCAAAAGGGGCAGGCAGAAAAGATAGATTGGCCATTCAGAAATTGGCCTCTCAGTATGTGATCTTGAAAGGAGAACTGTATAAAAGGCAAGCAAACGGCATTCGGTTGAAATGTTTGAGAAAAGAAGAAGCTCAGAAAGTGATGGAAGAGGTACATGCCGGGGTATGTGGTCCGCACATGAATGGGTTGAACTTGTCCCGCAAGATAGTGAGACAGGGGTTTTATTGGTCGACTATGGATACAGACTGCACAAGGATGGTAAAGCACTGTCAAGACTGTCAGATACATGGCAATCTGAGTCATCTGCCACATACAGAGTTGCACGGGCTGTCAGAGCCATGGCCGTTCTCAGCATGGGGGATTGACATGATCTGGGAAATTCGACCGAATGCATCTAATGGGCATCGCTTCATAGTAGTAGCAGTGGATTACTTCTCAAAATGGGTAGAAGCTGAGTCGTTCCGGAACGTTACAGCAAAATAGATGGGCAAGTTCATAGTAAGGAACCTCATTTGTCGGTATGGTATGCCGCACCACGTGGTCACGGACAATGGGGTACAGTTTCAAGGAGAGACAAAGGCAATGCTACAAAGGTACGGGATAGGCCATCATAAGTCATCACCTTACAGGCCACAAGCGAATGGGGCAGTTGAGGCAGCCAACAAGACTGTAAAGACAATTCTGGCTAAGATGACAGAGAACTGCAGGGATTGGGCTGAGAGACTACCGTATGCCTTGTGGGGGTACAGAACGTCAGTCAGAATAGCAACGGGTGCAACACCTTACTCTTTAGTGTACGGGATGGAAGCGGTACTACCGGTGGAAATGGAAATACAGTCTATGAGGGTATTAGCAAAGACAGAGTTACCTGAGTCAGAATGGGCCGCACAGAGATTTGATCAGTTAGCACTTTTGGACGAGAAAAGGATAAGAGCCTTACATCACATGCAGTTATATCAGAAGAGACTGGCCCGGGCCTTCAACAAGAAAGTACGTCCCACAAGATCAAAAGGGTGATTTGGTACTTAAGCAGTCGAGGCCGTCGACGACAGATCCGAGAGGGAAATTCAGGCCGAACTGGGAATGACCTTACATCGTTCAGAAAGTCATGGGAAATGGAGCAGTGATGTTGTCAAACCTCGAGGGAAATGAATTCACAGAACCAATCAATGTTGACAGGTTGAAGTTGTACTTTGCTTGAGAAGACTTGGTCGCCAGTGGAAGACCTAACCCAACGGAATAAGAAAACTCCTGCATACATGCATACACGTAACCTATATTGCATATTTTTGTGTTTGTTCTGTTTTGTGTAAACATGTGTTGAAGACGGAAAAGAGCGAGTAGTAAGCCAATCAGAGATAATAAAAGCACAGTATTTGATCTGGGCAGTAATCTGAAGATTGAGGTCCCAATGAAGTTAAGTTCCGGGTATGGGTCTCGGAGGGCGAAGTCCACATACATCATATCAGCTTGGGGACGAGGCCCATATCGGCTGAGGAGCGAGGCTCCACATCACATTATATCAGCTTGGGGGCGAAGCCATATCGGGGTTGAGGGCGAGGCTCCACATTGTACCAGCTTGGGGGCGAGGCCCATATCGGCTGGGAAGCGAGGCTCCACATCACATCATGTCAGCTTGGGGGCGAAGCCCATATCGGCTGAGGAGCGAAGCTCCACATCACATCATTTTACGGGCGAGGCCCACATCATCAGCAGTATCGAGATGCGTCTCAGGATCGAGGTCCACTGCAGTATCAGCTCAGCTCGAGACAGCTAGCTAGCCAGGTAAGTAAAAAATGCATTGCATAGACTTTGATAGGACTGTCATTGTCACACACTGCACAAGCCCCATCAAAGTGGGGGCGACTGTAGGCATTTCATTTTTTCATGTGAAACCCGATGATGAGTCTTATTTGGAGACAACTACCTTTTAAGTTACGGAAACCGCGGGAAACGGACATCGGAAGGGAAGAGTCAAGAATTGACTCATTGAAGGATTAAGTTCACTAGTTTGGCTTCAAGTAACTCGCTTGTTTTCTGTTTTAAAATTTATGCCCGGCCGAGACGAACCTAAACCGGCCCACGTACACCTAGTCCACATGAACTTAGCCTTCACACCCCACCTAGCCCACACAAACTTAGCCCAAACACTTAACTAAATTAACATGCACCTAGCCAAGCCCACTCCCACCCACCAAGGCCCACACGCCCATCACCCTTAAAAATACCCCAAATTAAGTAAATAAATATTAATTAAAACATTAACTAAATAAGAATAATATAATTAATTAAATAATTAAATAAAACATTTACCAAACTTAAACTAAAATCATGCCTAATTTAAATAATTTGAATATATCATATGCTAAAATTAAAAGAAGATATGCCAAATTAAAATCAATCCTAACCAATTAAACCAATCAAATATTTGACTTCCTAATCTAATAAGACATCTACCAATTTAAAATAGTTGACTTCCTAATTTAAAATATTTTGTCCCCCCTCAATCTTGTGTATACCATTCTTAGGACTCCTAATTTGGAAACTAGATCTCTTCCTTGTGAGACAAGGGCAAACCCTAGCTCTCTTCTATATAAACATGCACTAACCTAGCCACACCATCTCTCCACTCTCTCTAGTCACGCCCAGACAAGACACACAAAAGAACTCCACTCATTCACGTTTTTTTTAAGAGAAGCCTTAGAATTCACGCCAATCACAAGAAAAGGAAGCAAAATATTTCTCTTCTCCTCCTTCACTCTAGCCAAAAATTACAGCCCCTCTAAGCCCTCTATTACCGAAATTTAGCTATCAAAAACAGCCCAAAATCACCTTAAAACAGCAGTAAAAACACGTCCCAAACAGCAGTCCCTTTACCATAAAAAGCAGCCCCTACACCCCCTAAAACATGCCTAAACAGCCCTGAATCACCTTAAAACAGCAGCCCAGATCCTCTTAAAAAGTCCCTAAAATCCTTAAAAATAGTGAAAAAAACTGCACTTTTAATCCTTAAACAATCACAAAAAAAACTGCACTTAAAACCTTAAAAAACACGCATAGCAGTCCACTAAAACAGAAGAACAAGACCTGAAACAGTGAGCAGAAGACACGTCAAAAATAGCAGCAAAACGAAGCCGAAACAGAAGAACAGGACCTGAAACAGTGAGCAGAAGACACGTCAAAAATAGCAGCAAAACGATGCCAAAACAGGGAAAAACAGTGGACAGCGAGCCAAAATGCGAAGCTAGTGAACCGGAAAAGTAAGGAGCTTTCATCCCTTCGATCTCCGCGAAATGCAAGTCGAGGACAACTAAAAAGGTTAGACCTGAGGGTATTTTTCACACAAATTTCTATTTAATTTCTGGTCATTTACTTTGATTATATTTTCTGTATTTGTGGCATTTGTTGTGTATATGATGTTTGTTGTGGATTTTGGATGAATGGAAGTGTCGTCTCTTGTGGTATATAGGATGGAAACAGACGTAAATTCCGTAGCCGAATCCGAATGGACGGTAGTGCGGTCTGTACTTGGGCCACAATTCCACGTACACTTGAGCAAATGGCACTTATTGATTTTATGTTATCTTGTTCATTTAATTATTTGCCGTTTAATTTTCTGTCTTTTAATTCCGCATATCATTTATTTATGTCATATGGAGATGTTGGACATTATGACCCATAGCGTCACTATTTGCACAGATCATTGTGTTGTTGTAGCAAATTAACTATGTGACAAAGAAATTGCACTCTCATCATTTGTGATTAGATCACCATAGATATATAAATGAAGAGAGGTCCCTATGATTAGTTCCTGGATTGAGATGATATGAGACAGTATCAGTCACGAAGGATTAATCATTAAATATCCCTAGCCGTAGTATTATCGAGACTGGACATCGATAATGCGGAATAGGCTAGTATTGCACTTGTGCGCGTTTGTGAGGGCACAACGGCATAGTTCTCATATATATAAGTATTGGATACTTATGCAAGTGCGATAGGAGGTCGTGTTTCACCGATGGTACGGGAAACAGATTCGCTCTGGATAGACCCCTCGGAATCCCATTGGTATTATGACTATGTGTCTATGGGAGGCCGAAATCAAGGTAGGTGTGTATAGTCTTAACCTGAGACTTACATCGCTAATACTTACGATAATCGATAGACTTTGGTCTTGGTGGTAGGGGACTTTAAACGGGTTCTGAGTGTACACCACTTCTGGGTTTATCAGAGAGTCGTAGTGTATTGGGTGTGATGTCAAGATGGAAGTGTCACTTCAGTCATTTGGAGATGATGTCACGCAGGATACGGTACTAGTGCTCTTGAGTGTTGCGCAACCAATCGGGATATTGTGACCAGGTCATGTATATCCGATTATAGAGACTATGTTACCAGACATCCGACATGTGTTTCGGACGGGGCAGACACTTATCCAGCCCCAGCCCTAGCACGTGATTATCCGATACTGGGCCGATATACACAATACTACGGTATACTACGCTTGATACAGATCTATATATTCCTGTAAGAATATTTCTGGAGAATTGGGTAGGCATGGCGCTTTGCTAGAAGCCAACCTTGTCTTGTAAATCGATATAAACGTAGTACGAGGTACTTACGTGTTCGGACAGTCCGACGATCGTATTTACTGCCAACATATCCGGAGATCTCATGGGTCGCTTCCTGAAGATTCACCGATGACGTATGACTCGCACTTTGATTAATCTGGGATTAATTAGAAGAGAGAGATAGAATTAATCTGGGATTAATTCGATGAGAGAGAAAATTAATCTGGGATTATTTGCGGAGATATTTTATCTGGGATAAAATATTAATTATAGAGAGAGAACGATTAATTTGGAATTAATCGATAAAATTAATATATTCGATATATTAATCGAAATTGGATTTCGACGCGGAATTAAAATTAGATTTTAATTCGGGCGAACGAATTAATTTAGAATTAATTCGTTAGCGACGTGAATAGTGAATTCGCTAGGCGTAATCATTTAATTACGACGCGACGGAAAATTCGTTAATTTGGAATTAGCGAACCCGAGCCCGAGAGTGATTGCGAGCGCATTCGCATTTCGAATTCGAGCGCGGCACGCAAGTCACATCAAGCGTCAAATCGTTAGTCGCGTCAATCGTCAAATCAATTGTCACTTTGAGTGATGTGACTTGACACTTGTCACTTTAATAAAGTGAAGAGATGTGATGTGAATAGTGATGTGAAATGATTGAAAGCTTTTAAAAGGCTTGAGATGGATAAAACATTATTTTATTCCTTGCCTTTTTGGCTTTTGAATTAAAGTTGAGTATAATCTTATTTTATTTACTTGGTAAAATATAAATAAGAGATATATACAAAAAGCTTTTTATTCTCTCTCCACCTAATGTACAGTACACGTAAAAAAAAGGCTGGAGCCAAAAACGTTTTATCTCCTCTCTTTCTCTCCTCACGATTTAGGCAGCAGACTTCTTCTTCTTCTTTTGCGTTTTCTGCCGAGCAAATGGAGAAGCAAGATGACCATTTTGTTGCTAAATCTTGTGCTAGCACACTCTAGGAGGCATACATAGGTGATAGGGAATCATCTTCTTGAGCAAGGAAGCTTGAAGCTTGGAGCTTCAATGGAGTCATCATGGCCGAAAATGGAGGAGATTTTCAAAGCCCCCTCTGTGCGTTCACTGCAGTTCAGAAGCCCCAAAACCGAGCTTGGATGAAGCCAAAAAACGCATGTTCTTCATTTCATCAAAACCAATCAATGTGAGTTATGTTTCCGCCTTACTCCTTTGATGTGTTCATAACTTTTTTATGCATTGTTTGTGATCTTGTGGACTTGATTAAACTCCAACATTGGTATCTAGAGCCATTGATGCATGAAATCCGAAATTAGGGTTCTTGGCAAATTTGGGGCTTTTTGATTTTGGCTTGATTCTGACAAATTGATTGTGTAAGAATGCTTATATATGATCTAATTTGAGATATATGTAATCAATTTGACAAAAAAAATCATTGGATTGATTTTCCCCAATTTGCAAATTTTGGTCAAAACTTTAATTTGGGTAAACTCGATTTAGGCATGATTTGGTTGAATTGTTTGATGCATTATGCTTGAATGAGGTTGAATTGAAGTTGTGCATGATCAATTTCAAGAAAATTGGATTAGATCAATTTTCCCCAATTCTTAGGTTGAATTTGAAACTTGAAATTGGGCAAAATGTGTTTAAGCATGTTTTAATTGAATTGGATGTTTAAGTATGCTTAGAACATGTTTAATTGAGATTGTGTGTGATCAATTTCATGAAATTGGATTGGATTCAATTTTCCCCAAATTGGAGGCTTGGCCGAAAATTGGAAGAACCTAATGTCTTGGTAATTTTTTTTTGTTTGATCATTGGATGACTTAAAACAATTGGTTAATGTTGTTTTGAAGTTCAATTGGATTGAATTTTGATTTGGAACATTTTTCCCTTTTAAAGTGGCTTGGCCGATTTTAAAGAACATGAAATTCTTTGTGATTTTGTTGTTTTAATTCATTGGATGAATTGTATTGATTTGGGAAATTATGATTGTGGACTCAATTGGATTGAAACCGAATCGAATTGAAAAAACCCCTAATTGCCGAGACTTGAAAGCATGTTAATTGGGTTGATTTTAATTGAATTGTGTTGGACACTATTTGGTTGTTAAAGTGCATGATTAATTAGGCTAATTGATTTTTAGAAATGTTAATTGGGTAATTGATTAGTATTACACTTAGGTTAATTAATTGTGAAATTTGGAATTTTATAAGTTAATAATTTGGGCTGATTTGAAATTGGCTTTTGGGTTATAATTGGGCTTTTGGGCTTTGTTGTAACAAATTGGGTTTGGCAAAATTGGTTGGTTTTTGGGCGTTTTGGGCTTTGTATAAAGTAGGTTGGTGGTTAGGCAAATGTAATCCGCCAACCGAATCAGGTAAGCAATTTATTTTGGGTTAATGGAAAAATTAATTAATTATAATGGGCAAAATTAATTTAAAGGCTTATGGGGTAACTCCCGGATTGGATTTTGGTTGTTCGGTTTGACCCGAGTTGACCAAAAGTCCACGCCTATAGAAATTAATTAAAAGCCCATTGGACTTTAATTAAATAAAACATTAGATGTTAAATCGGGCTTTGAGACCCGTTGCGATTAAATTTGGAATTTAAGTCGTAAAGGTTCGTTAATAAAAGTGTAATATTTAATTTGGAATTAAATAATGAATTAGAATTAAATACGTATTAAATTGGATTTAATTATGTAATTTAATTTAATTCGTAGAAATTGTACTTTGAGTACGTGTTTGCAATACGAGTTTGACTCGAACAAAAATCAAATCTTTGTTTGAACATTGGATGATCACTAATAATCAAGATTAATTAATTTGATTGATTGATTGATAACATGCTTGTATGAATACATGGTTGTGATGTTTGAATAATGTATATCGGATGGATATTAGTCGGGTTGGGCGATTTTGGAAATTGTAATAAATTTGATTTATTAAATTGGACCTGCGTGTCCAGCCTTATCTCCTATTTCTTTGTATTCTCTTCTCACCTATTCCCCTCCATGTAAAAGAGGTTTCTTTAGAAGTGTAGTGTAACGGGTAGAAGTAATACAAGTGCTAGCGGGAGAGAGAAAGTGAGAGATTTGATCTAGGATCAATGTAAAATATCCATCCGCATATCATTATTATTTTATTTCATACTCGCTTTATTATGTGTTTAGAATGCATGCTTAAGGGTGTATGATGATGAGACCTAACAAAGATAATTAAATTGGTAGCCAATTTGCACGCGAAAAACCCTCGTTAATATCATGCGTTTTTCCTTCCATTGAGTGATTCTTACTCAAGATCCGAGATTGGCAGGGGTTGTTGGCCAAAGTCAAGCCCTTGTCCATCAAAGATGTGTTTTAATCACGAGGCTTTGTTCCATATCGGTGTCGTGTCCAAGTTGTGGTTTGTTGGCCAAAGTCAAGACCACTTCTTGTCCATGACATTGATTACGAAGCTTCCATGTCAATGGGTCCGCGCTTGACTGGAATCATTAGGTTTGTTGTGCCAAAGCCAAGGCCTAGTTGATTCAGAGGAATAGGTTAGGGTATACATTCGATGTATAGGTATATAAGATATATGTTTGGGACTTGGATGTCCACCTACTGGATCTAGGAGTTGGATGAGATCCAATTGATCTTCGAGATCTACCTAGTTAATTATCATACAATTTGTTGGCCAAAGTCAAGATTGTGTGTTATTTAACGGGATCCTAGCCCACTAGGAAACACGGTTTCCCGAGTACTCCACAGAGGGTTAGAGGCTCGACGAAAAATAGTGGGAGGCAAGTATTGAATTTGCAACATTCGTTCGAATACTCGCTAAACACGCTCATTTTATTTTATTCGTCATATTAATCAAAAGTATTAGTTGGACTAATATTTTATGTTGTTTTAATAAACAGTTGGACTGTATTATACTTGATTATATATAATTGGATTATATTAATCAATATATTTGAATTAATTAATTTCAGTTTACAATTGATTTTATAATTGGATTATAGTAATCAATGTAATTGAGGTTAATTAATTTGGATTATATTTGATTATATAGTTGGACTATTATAATCATTATAATATATATAGTACCACTAATCGTTGATTAAATAGTTGGACTATTGTAATAAAGATAAAATTGAAAAATTGGATATTTAAAATATAATCTGGGATTAAAATATTTTAAATGATTTTTTTCAAATTGGGAATAAATAATAGGTTACTTTATTTGATAAAATAACTTATTATACCTTAAGCCCAAAATTAAGCAAATAGTAGAGCATAAAATCTTTGGAAGATTTATGTGATGATGACTTTAATGCTTAATTAATATACTTATAATAAATCTATTTTAGATTTAAAAGTATTAAAATTGCAATTAATAATTCTTGGAGAATTAATTGACTATTCTAGTGGAGAAAAGTCAAAGTTTGCAATTGGGCATGTGCACGAGGTGCACATCGTTTCGATATTCCAAAACCCAAGGCTTGGCCTAAGGTTCCTAAAATATTGAAAAGGATAATTGACATATCCCAAAGTGACTACCATTTGGATATGGAAGACACGAAGGAATTAAAGAAAGGGCGAGGCTCTAACTTTAAAAATATTTGTCTTAGTTATGTTCACAGCTAGTATTGAAATTAGATTTTAAATACTTAGTGTGGTACATAATATATATGTATTGATATTCAGAATCTGCTTTGAGCAGGATACTGACTTCAAGCTGAGATTCCTCTGCGAATCGGAAACGGGACGAAAGTCGCTGTTTCGACCGTAGATACCTAAGTTTAGGAACTAACCTGGGGTGTGTACTTAAATTAGGAACTGTTATAATGTAACTAGTTTGACTAGAGACATTATCTCTTTATCAGTGTTTAATCCGTTGCGGATAAAACCTTTATATTATAGAACACTGAGTTTTTATTATATAAAGATGATACTGAGATAAATACATTAGATGTAAATAACATAATTTATATTTTGAATATAAATAAAAATCTCAAACATATAAATGACAAATAAATAGCTCAAATTGATTTGATCAATAGAGACTTATTTATGGTATTGTTGTCTAGGACACAATTAAACGAGACATGTCAGTTAGACGGTGTGTCCGAACTAAAACCGAATTTTGTTGGACATGATAAGGTTTATCACGAGTCGCTCTGAGCTATCATTTCCTTCAAACAGGATATGTATTAACAGTGCAAAACTTATTTAGAATAAGGTTCCATATAAATCTGTTTGACAGATATCATATAGGATATGAACAAGAAAGAAACGGGGTTTCTTACTCCTAATAAGTGCCAATCAATATAGGTTATCCTAAGGGAAACATAAGTATAGTACTTATAAATCTCACATGAGAACAATGTGATTGTTGCTCACCATGCGGTTTTCCTGAGAGGAATACCGATATGCAGTGGTCAGTGGGAGGATAGTGATACTCGATGAAAATCGGAGTAATACTATTCAAGGCACGAAGTCCTTAATGGAACACAAACAGTTCATCTATGATGAATCTGTACCATTAATCTTCAAATACACAAGAAACTTCGTAGATCGGATAGAGTCAGAAAACAACCTAGGGTATGGGTTTCTGATCTAACCTCATTAAGATGTCAATCTATTAAGGTGTACCATCCGACTACGTTTAGAGGAAGTGATACGAGGTATCGACTCCCTATTATGGCAAAGTGCCATGAGTCGAAAATGGATTCCATGTTTAACAACTATTTTGGATACTAGTTGTTGTACCACAAAGCATTGTGCCTATTGGTACATTATACGTCTTCAAGGAAGACATACATGGATGGCAACATACCAACGTACAAAGCTAGGCTTTTGACGGAAAGGTATCGTTATCAACATTGTGTTAATAACGGTTCAACCTTTTACCTGTTGCCATGGTAAATCCATTTTGAAGATGCTTGTTGATAACTGTATATTTCATTTGTGAAATATGTCAGTTATAAATCAAAATCGCTTTCCTGAAAAGGAAACCTTTTGGAGAATGTTTACAACATTCTGACGATTTTGTATAACCGACAAACAAGGTTTGCGGATTATTCAATCCATGTTTGGATTGAAGCAAGCATAGGGTTCTTGGAACTGACGTTTTGAAATAATCATAATAGTTTATGATTTGACTCAAAACGAAATAATTCTTGTGTATATAAGGAGGTTAGTGGGAGAGGGCACTGACAATGAAATTCCCATAAAACAATTGGTGAAAGCTTGGCTTTCATAGAAATTCTCCGTAGAATTCTGGGGAGTAACAACCTTTATTCAAGGAATAAAGATCTACTGGGCTAGATTTGGAGTTGGTAACACTCTCTGAGAAATTGTACATTTAAAATGTACTTGTATTGGTGTCTCATACGCTTCGAGCATATGGAGTCACAATCAGGTCAATCCAAGTGATAGTCACTGGATTGAAGATTAAGAACATCTGTTAGTATCTTAGAGAACTAAAGATGTTGTCTTAAACTATGGAGATGGAGAACTTGAAGTGACTGGGATCACTGCTGCAAGTTTCCAAACCGGTAAATACTGCGGTACTATAAAGTTTGAACACTGGGACAGTAAGCTGGAAATCTTCCGAGCAAGATAACTGTTGCCGAATTAACAACAAATGCGGATTATTGCTGCAGCTGAGGCAGCAATAGAAGCCATTTGGATCGATAATAAATCTAATTAGATTAGATATAGTTCTGTTAGCAGCTGAGCTAGGCGTCAGCACAGGCTAAAGAATTAAAGGTCTCATCGACGATCCAGATATATACTTCTATATCATCTGATTCGTTCGGATCATACATCGTGGCGATGTGATGATCGTGTAAATCGCGTCAGACGATAATTAAACAAATCCGCTGACGAAAACCTTTCCTCAGCAATTTGAGCGAACCGTACATAGTTCAGGTGTAGGACACTTGAGTGACTCGCTACGTGCCAAGTGGGAGATTGTTGGACATTATGACCCATAGCGTCACTATTTGCACAGATCATTGTGTTGTTGTAGCAAATTAACTATGTGACAAAGAAATTGCACTCTCATCATTTGTGATTAGATCACCATAGATATATAAATGAAGAGAGGTCCCTATGATTAGTCCTGGATTGAGATGATATGAGACAGTATCAGTCCACGAAGGATTAATCATTAAATATCCCTAGCCGTAGTATTATCGAGACTGGACATCGATAATGCGGAATAGGCTAGTATTGCACTTGTGCGCGTTTGTGAGGGCACAACGGCATAGTTCTCATATATATAAGTATTGGATACTTATGCAAGTGCGATAGGAGGTCGTGTTTCACCGATGGTACGGGAAACAGCTTCGCTCTGGATAGACCCCTCGGAATCCCATTGGTATTATGACTATGTGTCTATGGGAGGCCGAAATCAAGGTAGTGTGTATAGTCTTAACCTGAGACTTACATCGCTAATACTTACGATAATCGATAGACTTTGGTCTTGGTGGTAGGGGACTTTAAACGGGTTCTGAGTACACCACTTCTGGGTTTATCAGAGAGTCGTAGTGTATTGGGTGTGATGTCAAGATGGAAGTGTCACTTCAGTCATTTGGAGATGATGTCACGCAGGATACGGTACTAGTGCTCTTGAGTGTTGCGCAACCAATCGGGATATTGTGACCAGGTCATGTATATCCGATTATAGAGACTATGTTACCAGACATCCGACATGTGTTTCGGACGGGGCAGACACTTATCCAGCCCCAGCCCTAGCACGTGATTATCCGATACTGGGCCGAATATACACAATACTACGGTATACTACGCTTGATACAGATCTATATATTCCTGTAAGAATATTTCTGGAGAATTGGGTAGGCATGGCGCTTTGCTAGAAGCCAACCTTGTCTTGTAAATCGATATAAACGTAGTACGAGGTACTTACGTGTTCGGACAGTCCGACGATCGTATTTACTGCCAACATATCCGGAGATCTCATGGGTCGCTTCCTGAAGATTCACCGATGATGTATGACTCGCACTTTGATTAATCTGGGATTAATTAGAAGAGAGAGATAGAATTAATCTGGGATTAATTCGATGAGAGAGAAAATTAATCTGGGATTATTTGCGGAGATATTTTATCTGGGGAAAATATTAATTATAGAGAGAGAACGATTAATTTGGAATTAATCGATAAAATTAATATATTCGATATATTAATCGAAATTGGATTTCGACGCGGAATTAAAATTAGATTTTAATTCGGGCGAACGAATTAATTTAGAATTAATTCGTTAGCGACGTGAATGTGAATTCGCTAGGCGTAATCATTTAATTACGACGCGACGGAAAATTCGTTAATTTAGAATTAGCGAACCCGAGCCCGAGAGTGATCGCGAGCGCATTCGCATTTCGAATTCGAGTGCGGCACGCAAGTCACATCAAGCGTCAAATCAATCGTTAGTCGCGTCAATCGTCAAATCAATTGTCACTTTGAGTGATGTGACTTGACAACTTGTCACTTTAATAAAGTGAAGAGATGTGATGTGAATAGTGATGTGAAATGATTGAAAGCTTTTAAAAGGCTTGAGATGGAATATAACATTATTTTATTCCTTGCCTTTGGCTTTTGAATAAAGTTGAGTATATATCTTATTTTATTTACTTGGAAAATATAAATAAGAGATATATACAAAAAGCTTTTTATTCTCTCTCCACCTAATGTACAGTACACGTAAAAAAAAGGCTTGGAGCCAAAAACGTTTTATCTCCCTCTCTTTCTCTCCTTCACGATTTAGGCAGCAGACTTCTTCTTCTCTTTTGTTGCGTTTTCTGCCGAGCAAATGGAGAAGCAAGATGACCTTTTGTTGCTAAATCTTGTGCTAGCACACTCTAGGAGGCATACATAGGTGATAGGGAAGCATTTCTTGAGCAAGGAAGCTTGAAGCTTGGAGCTTCAATGAGTCATCCATGGCCGAAAATGGAGGAGATTTTCACAGCCCCCTCTGTGCGTTCACTGCAGTTCCAGAAGCCCCAAAACCGAGCTTGATGAGCCAAAAAAGCATGTTCTTCATTTCATCAAAACCAATCAATGTGAGTTATGTTTCCGCCTTACTCCTTTGATGTGTTCATAACTCATTTTATGCATTGTTTGTGATCTTGTGGACTTGATTAAACTCCAACAGAGATGATGCGCATGAGCTAGTAAGTGCGATGAAAGGTCCCCTTAAAGGGGTTAAAATTCCTTTACACGATGCTTCGCCGCGCCGGATGATGTATGCTTGATTGGATGAGAGTGTATTCAGTCGGGTCTACGATATCCGATATCTTTTATTTGTTTATTTCATTTTTTATGCATTATGTAATATGTGCGCATGGGCTTAACTAGGGTGGTTTTAAGGTCCTCCATTCGAGGGAAAACGCCATAAGGCTACCTTTGCCATGATGTTTGTCGCGCTATATACGCGATTTATCACTATTTACAAAATCCTTTATATACATCTTTATTTATTGCACTTGATTATGTAATATGTGCGCATGGGCTTAACTAGGGTGGTTTTAAGGTCCTCCATTCGAGGAAAATGCCATAAGGCTACCTTGCCATGATGTTTTGCCGCGCTATTTATTACGCGATTTATCGCTGTTTTACAAAATCCTTTTTACACATCTTTATTTATTGCACTTGATTATGTAATATGTGCGCATGGGCTTAACTAGGGTGCTTTTAAGGTCCTCCATTCGAGGGAAAACGCCATAAGGCTACCTTTGCCATGATGTTTTGCCGCGCTATATATTACGCGATTTATCGCTGTTTTACAAAATCCTTTTTACGCATTTTTATGTATCGCACTTCATTATGTGATATGTGCGCATGGGCTTAACCAGGGTGGTTTTAAGGTCCTCCATTCGAGGAAAATGCCATAAGGCTACCTTTGCCACGGTGTTTTGCCGCGCTGTTTATTATGATTAATCGTTTTTTTGCAAAATGTCATTTTAACCATGCATCTTATTCTTTTTTTTTTGTTGCGCAACGTTGGTCATGCTTTCTTTTCCATATCATTCATCTATATAACATCTCATTGCATAATCTTGTATCACATATAACATGCTTAATGGAAAATTGGTAGTAATTATATGGATATAGACGCATGTTGCATTTCTCTCCTTCTTTGCATTTCTCTTCTTCTCGGTATCCCTTTCTTTCACTCATGGTAGTTGCATTCTTGGGCATCATTATGGCATGTTCCTCTTTAATGTAAAATTGCATCTTTGATTGTTTATCTTTGGCATACTTTCTTTCTTCATCTTCTCAAGTTATGTGTTTGTATTGATTTTGTTTTTCATGCGGTTATTTTGACCATATTTTATATGCTTCTTTACATAGTGCGCCTATAACATTATTTGTCGTCATTTTGATTTCCTTTATATTACATGCAAATATTACCATGACTATTTGTGTTTATGTTTACATGAATGATTGAATTCTTGTGACGTTATGTGCTTGTTGTTGCAAAAGCCTACCTTTAAGCATGTGAACTCAGCAATAGGACTTGATTTCATGCATGTTAGATGTAAACTTTACTTTTAAGCATGTGAACTTAGGATTGTGGTGCACTTGGAAATATATGTCATAGGCTTGGTTGGATTATTGTATAAATCTTTACATTACAAGTGGCATAAGTAAGGGACCATTCCGAACCCAATGGTTTGAGGTCTTCCCTTGCGAGGGGTGAGTGCGGCCTTAAATCTTTGTCCCGGTTCACACCGGGTGGCGACTCCCTTATTCTCCGGTTTAGTCCTCCGTTGGCTACTCCGTACTCCCAACTAGGCCCCCGAGCCTAGAACAACATGCGTCGCCCCAGATCCTGTGTTCCCACAGTGCCCTTAGGTCTAACCTATTAGGTCGTCTCTCGAAAGTGTGTTACACGGCCGTCGGAAGGGTTGATGCTCCGCAACTCCTCCGGTTCGCTGGTTCAACATTTTCCTCCGCTGTTTCACTGTTTGGGCTGCTGTTTTTTTACTCCATTTTGCTACTATTTTTTAGTCAATGTTTTTGCTGTATTAAGGGATTATTTTTACGGTTTTTAAAGGTATTGGGGCTGTAGTTTTTTCACTATTTTGGGGCAATTTTTGATGTTGTTTCTGGCATGAATTGGGATGCTGTTTAAGGCTGTTTCTGCGGTAGTTTAAGGTAATTTGGAGTGCAGTTTCGGTGATGGTTAAGGACTGATTTGGTGTAGTATTTTCGTGAAGCAGTGGGCTGTTGCGTGTTTGTTTTTGTACGTGAATTGGGGCTAAGATTTATTCGATGAGGATGACTTACGTGTGCATGTGTGAGGAAGGTTTAGTGTAATGTGAAGGGCCATCTTGTGCGTGAGTGGAGGTGAATATGTGCGTGGGTTGGCTGAATTTGTGAGGGTGTTGATGATGATATGAATGGGCTTTGTGCGTTAAAGGGTTGTTGATGCGGGAAGGGCTGTTGATTTATGAGGGCTGTGGCGTGAAAATAAAGGGCAGGCTGTGAAAGTGTTGAGGGGTCTGTGGGGCTGATGAAGGTTAGGGGGGCTGTTACGTGGGTTAGGCAATGTGAGGGACTGTGCATGGATAGGGCAATATGTTCTGCCGTGGGAATGAGCTCTAGCTAGGGGGATTAGGGTTGCAGTTTTCTTCTGTTTGTATTTTTGCCGTGCGAGTGGAGAGCCAATGGAGTTTAGGGTTTTGTGTTATTTTTATAGTGATGTATTAGGGTTATGCATGGGTTTTGAAAAGGAAACAAATCAATTAGACATGTATGTATCTTAATTAATTTTAAAAGGGAAATAAATTATGTAATTTTGGTGGGGAATATCTTTAAATTTGGTGAGTGAATTATTTAATTGAATTTAAATCTTTGGTAATTAGGAAGGTGATTTATTTAATTTAATTTGTGACATGTGTTTTAAATTTTTTAATTATTATTGGATGTGATTTAATGGGCTTGGGCTAGGTGGGCGTGTGGTTTTGGTTTTGGACGAGGGATGTGTTTTAAAACAGAGGTCCAACAAGCAAACTCGAAGCTAAACAAGCGAATTAAATCCACTAAGATGTCAATTCCTGACTCTTCCCTTCCGACGTCCGTTTCCCGCGACTTCCACAAATTAAAGAGGTAGTGTCTCCATGTGAGACTCATCATCGAGACTTACATACAAAAATGCATTGCCTACACCAGGCTAGAGGTGGATATGAATACTTCGTAACCTTTAAGGATGATACATCGCGTCATGGTTATGTGTATCTTATGAGACACAAGTCAGAAACCTTTGAGAAATTCAAAGAGTTTCGACACGAAGTAGAAAAACAGACCGGAAAAAGTATTAAAACATTACGGTCGGACCGTGGTGGAGAATACTTGAGCAATGAGTTTCTTGATTACTTGAAAGAGTATGGTATTATTTCACAGTGGACTCCTCCCGGAACACCTCAATTGAACGGTGTATCCGAATGGAGAAACCGAACTTTGTTGGACATGGTAAGGTCGATGATGAGTCGCACATAGCTACCTATTTCCTTCTGGGGATATGCATTGAACTATGCAATACTTATTTTGAATAAGGTTCCGTCAAAGTCTGTTCAACAGACTCCGTATGAAATATGGACAGGAAAGAAACCGGGTTTCTCATTCCTGAAGATTTGGGGTTGATGGGCATACGTTAAACATTTGGATGGTACCAAACTTGAACCCAAATCTGATAAGTGTCTATTTGTAGGTTATCCTAGGGAAACCAAAGGATATTACTTCTACAACCCACAAGAGAACAAAGTATTTGTTGCTCTACATGCAGTTTTCCTTGAGAAGGAATTCCTAAATGTAGTGGTAAGTGGGAAGAAAGTAGAACTCGATGAAAATCGGAGTGATACTATTCCTGGCACCGATTCCTTAACGGAACATGAACAGTTCATCAAGGATGAGACTGTACCACAATCTTTGAATACACAATAATCGCGTAGGTCGGAAAGAGTCAGAAAATAACCTGAGAGGTATGGGTTTCTGATCTCACCTCATGTGGATATTAATCTTATTGAGGAAGACGAACCGGCTACGTATGAGGAAGCGATACAAGATATCGACTCCGCTTTATGTCAAGAAGCCATGAAGTCCGAAATGGATTCCATGTACACAAACCAAGTTTGAACACTGGTTGATGCACTAGAAGGCGTAAAGCCTATTGGTTGGTAATGGGTCTTCAAGAATAAGACTGACATGGATGGCAACATACAAACGTACAAAGCTTGGCTTGTAGTGAAATGGTATCGTCAATGACATGGTGTCGATTACGATGAAACGTTTTCACCAGTTGCCATGATTAAATCCATTTGGATAATGCTTGCTATTGCTGCATATTTCGATTGCGAGATATGACAGAAGGATGTCAAAACCACTTTCCTTAATGGAAACCTTTTGGAGGGTGTTTATATGCAACCGTCTGATGGTTTTTTCGTACCAAAACATGCAGACAAGGTTTACAAGTTAAATCGATCCATTTATGGATTGAAGCAAGCATCGCGTTCTTGGAACCAACGTTTTGATGAGATCATAAAAGAATATGATTTCATTCAAAACGAGGATGATCCTTGTGTATATAAGAAGGTTAGTGGGAGCGCACTGACATTCATTGTCCTTTACATTGATGATATATTGCTTATGGGTAATGACATTCCCATGCTACAATCGGTGAAAGCTTGGCTTTCATTAAAATTCTCCATGAAAGATCTGGGAGAAGTAGCCTTTATTCTAGGAATAAAGATCTACCGGGATAGATCTAGAAAGTTGATTGGACTCTCCCAGAGCACGTACATTCACAGAGTTTTGAAGAGATTCAACATGGAATAGTCTAAGAGGGGACTGTTGCCAGTGTCACTCTATCTAAGGACATGTGTCCTAAAAATCAAGATGAGAGAGACAACATGAGTCGGATCCCATTTGCTTCGGCAGTCGGATCGATCAAGTATGCCATGATATGTACGCGACCTGATGTTTCCTATGCTTTGAGCATGTGTAGTCGCTATCAGGCCGATCCTAGTGATGATCACTGGGTTGCGGTTAAGAACATCCTTAAGTATCTTAGCTGAACTAGGGATGCATTCTTAATCTATGGAGATGGAGAACTTGAGGTAACTGGATATACCGACGCAAGTTTCCAAACCGATAAAGACGATTGTAAGTCACAATCTGGGTACATATTTTGTTTGAACAACGGAGCAGTAAGCTGGAAATATTCCAAGCAAGAGACTGTTGTCGATTCAACAACAGAAGGAATATATTGCTGCAGCTGAAGCAGTAAAAGAGGCAGTTTGAATCTGTAAATTCCTAATTGGATTAGGAGTAGTTCCGTTAGCAGCTGAGCGCGTTCCATTGTATTGCGACAATAACGGGGCTATAGCGCAGGCTAAGGAACCGCGATCTCATCAACGATCCAAGCATGTTCTTCGACGTTTCCATCTGATTCGTGAGATCATACATCATGGCGATGTGAAGATCGAGAAGGTCACATCAGATGACAACATTGCCGATCCGCTGACGAAAGCTATTCCTCAGTAAAAATTTTAGCGACATGTACATAGTTAAGGTGTTAGATACTTGAGTGACTGGCTATAGGCCAAGTGGGAGATTGTTAGACAATTATGACCCATAGCGTCACTATTTGTAAAAGATATTGTGGTTTTTGTACAAATTAACTATGTGACAAAGGAAATTGCTATTTTTATCATTTTGTAATTAAATTACTTGAATATATAAATGATAAAAGTCCTTATGATTAGTTCTGAATTATAAGGTATGAGACATTATCAATCCACTAAGGTTTAATCATTAAATATCCCTAGTCATAGTATTATCGAGACTAGACATCGATAAAGCGGATTAGACTAGAATTGCACTTGTGCGCGTTGTGGAAGCATAACGGCATAGTTCTCATATATTTAAGTATTGGATACTTATGCAAGTGTGATAGGAGGTTGTGTTTACCGATGGTACGGGAACAGCTTCGCTCTGGATTTACCCCTCGGAATCCCATTGGTAGTATGACTATGTGTCTATGGGAATCCGATTCAGGGTAGGTGTATTTGGTCTTAACCTGAGACATGAATCGCTAATACTTACGACAATCAATACGCTTTGGTTTTGGTCGTCCGGGACTTTAACAGGTTCTATGTATGCCTTTTCTGGGTTTATTGAGAATCGTAGTGTATTGGGTGTGATGTCAAGACGGAAGTATCGCTTCAGTCATATGGAGATGATGATCACGCAGGGATACAGAACTGGTTCTCTATTATGTTGCAACTATCGGGATAATATGACAAGGTCATGATTATCCGATTATAGAGACTAGTTGCTTGTGATCCGATATATGCTTCGTACGAGGCAGACACTATTCCAGCCCCAGGCCTTGCATGTGACATCTGATACTGGATCGCAATACGCAAAACTACGTATACTACGTCTGTCAAAGATTATATATTCCTTAAAGAATATTTCTGAATAATTGGGTAGGCACGACGCTTTGCTAGAAGCCAACCATGTCTTGTAAATCGGTAAGAACGTGGTACGGGGTACGCACGTTTTCGGATAGTCCGACGACCGAATTTACTGCCAACATATCCAGGAATCTCATGGGTCGCTTCCCGAAGATTCACCGATGACGTTTGACTCAAACATAATTAATCTGGGATTAATTAGAAGATAGATCAAATTAATCTAGGATTAATTACGGTAAGAATTTATCTGAGATAAAATTCAACTAGAAGAGAGAGAACCATTAATTTGGAATTAATCTATTTAATAATATATTCGATTTATTAAATGAAATTACATTTCATAACAGAATTAAAATTGGATTTTAATTCGGGCGAACGAATTAATTTAGAATTAATTCGCGAGCGACTTTGATAGTAATTTTGCTAGGCATAATTCTTTAATTAAATTTGATTTAATTAAGTCGCAACGGAAAATTCGTTAATTCGGAATTAACGAACCCGAGCCCAGAATTTATTTGCGAGCCCACTCGGATTTTGAATCAAAGTGGGGCCCACATCAAGTCACATCACTAGTCAATCTCATCACCTTTTTGGTTGATAGAAGTTGTGGGTTTTGGTGACTTGTAGCTTACACAAACTTGAGAGATTAGTGACCTTTTACCAACTTTGGATTTTGGTATATGATATTTTGATTTTGAATAATTAAAAACACTTTTACATTTTTTTTCACTCATCACTCTTTTTCTCTCTTCACCGTGACTTTCCATCTCTTTTATCCTCATATTGCCGAGACTTACAAAGAACAAGGGGAAGACTTTTGTTGCAAATTTCTTCCATAGCTGGCACTTAAAGAGTCATTCATAGGTGATAGGGAAACATCCCTTGAGTTTGGAATTCATTCACCAAGGCTTGGAGCTCAACATACAATCAAATAGATCTTGGAGAACAGCATCAAAGGATTCAAAGTTTTGAACTTTCCAACATCCAAGAAACCGATCAATGTAAGTTATTCCGCAAACTTCGTTGATTATTCACACATCTTTTATGCTTAATTGATCCTAGGATTATTCTTAGAGAACCCAACAAATAGGCACACCTGTGAACGTGGTTCCAACTTAGTAGTCTTGTTCTTTAGAACATGTGCTGGACACCCCCATATGCAGAAATGTCGCAAACTAGCTTTACGACCATTCCACAACTCTAAGGGAGTCTTAGAAATAGACTTAGAAGGAACTACATTCAGGATATACTTTGCAGTTTGCAATGCATACCCCCAGAATGAACTAGGTAGATTGCTATAACTAAATATTGATCTCATCATGTCTAGTAGGGTCCGATTTCTCCTTTCTGTAACACCATTTTATTGTGGTATTCCAGGTGTTGTGAGCTGTGAAACAATTCCATGCTCAACTAAAAATTCCTTGAAATCTCTATCAAGGTATTCTCCTCCATGATCTGATCATAGAATTTTGATGTTTTTACCTAATTGGTTCTCAACCTCAGCACGATACTCTTTGAACTTTTCAAATATATCTAACTTGTGCTGCATTAGGAAACATACCCATATCTAGAATAATCATCAATGAAAGTGACGAAGTATTCATAACCACCTCGGGCTTTTCCATTCATCGGTCCACAAAATAGAAATTTGTCTATCAAAATTTCATAGCGGGAAATGGATCCCATGACATTTACTCCAGCCTCACACTAATGATGATATTGACCTTTGTAAGCTCTTTAGGTAGACCTCCAAGGTCAATCACTTCATGTGACTCATAGTTTGGTCCTGAACCGTTTCTTATCCTCACACTAATGACGATTGTAGGCACTGTATTTTTGCATTTAAGTCCCGATGATGAGTCTCGTACGGAGGCACTACTCTTTAAGTTACGGAAGCCGCGGGAAACAGACGTCGGAAGAGAGAAGTCAGAAATCAGTATCTTGTTGGACTAAATTCATTTGCCTAGCTGTGGGTTCGCTCGTTGGACCTCTGTTTTAAACACACACCAAGCCCACCAAAAAGAACCAAACTCATGCCCAAATCCCCTTAGCTCACGCCCAAGCCCATTAAAACACATCCAAAATAATAAATCCACACATTAAACACATGTTGAAATCCAAATAAATCACCTTCCTGAATTAAAAGAATCAAATCAAATCATATAAATTACATTCCTAATCCAATTAAATCATCTTCCAAAACTAAATAAAATAAAATAAAATCAAATCAATTTACCTTCCTAAAATGAAGAGATTTTTTCCTTATGATACACAAATTAAATATCCCCCCACAATTACACAATATTCTTTCCATATTCACAAAAGGTAAACCCCAACCCTTGCCTATAAAAAGAAGCATAAACCCAACATTAGAACCCCTAGACTAGCATTCATGCCTAAAGCATCCTAAAATCCCCTCTATTACCGTGAACAATCTCCCAAAAGCCATCCTCCATTGCCGCAATAAACCTACCAGAAAATCCCTCCATACTGTCGCATAAACACACCAGAAAATCCCTTCACATTGCCGCAAAAACCCACCAAACTGCACCTTGAATTCACGCCAATTACCACACAAAATCAGCCCCAAACTGCACCTTGAATTCACGCCAATTACCACACAAAATCATCCCTACACAGCACCTTACATTCACGCCAATTACCACACAAAATCAACCCCAAACTGCACCTTACATTCACGCCAATTACCACACAAAATCAGTCCAAAAACTGCCTCCCAATCCATGTCCAAACTGCCTCCCAATCCATGTCCAAAATGCCTTCAAATTCTGCCCAGAACAGCCCCCTGAAACCACCGAAAAAAACGCACTGAAAAACAACAATTTTTCATCAAAAACAGTCCCTGAAAAACTGTACTTTTAAACCCGTAAACCAGTCCAGAAAAACTGCACATCCACCGCATAAAACAGAGCAAAACAGCAGTCCAAACAGCGAGGCAACAAAGGAAAACAATGAACCAGTAATTCAGAAAAGTTGCGGAGCATCAACCTTTCCGACAACCGCGTAGCGCACTTCCAAGAGACGACTTAAGAGGTTAGACCTGAGGGCACCCTTTTTATTTATTCTCATTTTTTATTTATCTTCTTATTTTACTTCATATGAGTATTGTTCATTGGTGTATGCTGTGACAATGGGATGAATGAAATATGTGTTATCTCTCGTGGTATATCGGATGGAAACCCAGACGTAAATTTCGTAGCCGAATCCCAATGGACGGTAGTGCGGTTTGTACTTGGGAAACAACTCCACGTACCACTTGAGAGACACACATATTTTGTTTCATCCAATCAAATGTTTATGCATGATTTAGTCGTTTAGTATGTTATTTATTTTTCTAAGCATGATTTAGTCGTTTAGTACATTATTTATTTTTCTAAGCATGATTAATCGTTTAGTATGTTATTTATTTTATGCATGATTTAGTTGGTTATTTCCAAGCATGATTAGTTATTTCTTTCGCATTAGGAATTTCATTTATGTTTATTTTAGTTTGTTATTTATTTTTCGCTTTAATAATTCAATATGTTGATGAGATTGCGTGCTTACCGTTATTTCGACTTACTTTTATGCATGTAAACTTAGATATAGGTTACATGCAAACTTAGATATAGGTTATATGCGAAATTAGATGTAGGTTATTATTGCGTAGACTTGGTTAGATTATTGCACAAATCCATTCATTACAAGTGGCATAAGTAAGGGACCATTCCGAACCCAATGGTTTGAGGTCTTCCCTTGTGAAGGGTGAGTGCGGCCTTAAATCATTTTCCCAATTGACACTAGGTGGCGACTCCATTTTATTTCTCCGGTTTAGTCCCCCGTGGGCTATTTTGTACTCCTGACTGGGCCGCGAGCCTGGAACAATGTCATCGATTTCTGTGTCCTATAGTCTGGCGACTCCACTGGGGATAGAGAATCAGCCCTGAAATAATGCCTTGTAATGTTTGTGATTTGTGCTTTAATTAACCGTACCAACTGTAGGACACAGAAACCGGCGACGCATGCTGTTCTAGGCTTGCGGCCCAGTTGGGAGTACGGAGTAGCCCTCAGGGGACTAAACCGGAGAATAAAGGAGTCGCCACCCGGTGTGAACCGGGAAAATGATTTAAGGCCGCACTCACCCCTCGCAAGGGAGGACCTCAAATCGTTGGGTTCAGAATGGTCCCTTACTTATGTCATTTGTAATGAATGGATTTGTGCAATTTTAACCAAGCCTACTCAACATATATTGGCGAAAGTAATCTAAATTCCTATAAGGCCTAAATCTATGTTTGCATGCTTCAAAAGTAAATTTTCATAACGGCAAACATACAATATTACACATCAATCATGTTAAATAAGTAACGATATAAACATAACATAACTTAAGTTCCTATTGCGAAAGGTAAATAACTAAGTCATGCTTAAAGGAATAACGTACTAGGCCAAATCATATTTCAAAGATGCATAATTTTCTAAACTAAACTATTAATTCATACAAGGTAAAATAAATTACATGCTTTCTAAAGAATTAATTCATGCGAGATAGAATAAATAACATGTGCCCTCAAGTCTAACCTTTTGTGTCATCTTTTGAAAGTGCGGTATACGGTTGTCGGAAGGGTTGGTGCTCCGCAACTCCTCCGGTTTACTGGTTCGACGTTTTCCTTCTCTGTTTCGTTATTTTGCTCGCTGTTTTCACTTCGTTTTGCGGTGTTTCAGGTCACGGTATTTGGCTTACTGGTTTGCAGTGAATTGTGGACTATTTTGGCATGTTTGGAGGGGTATTGGGCTGCTGTTTTGTGTGGTTTTAAAGCTAAGGACTTAGCAGTTTGTTGTGCAGTTTCAGGGTGCTTTCTGGACAGTTTCAAGAGGGTATTTATGCGGTAATTACTGGCAATGTAGTGAGGGCTTGTACGTACAGTATAGGGTTGTGCAGTGAGGGCTTTTTCGGTGATATAAGAGGGGCAGTTTCAGTGATTTTTCTGGTCAGAGTGTGCAATTAGAGGGATTGATTTGCGTGAGTAGAGGCTACAGTGAAGAAATATTTGCGTGAGTAGAGGCTGTGGAATTAGGGATCTTCAGGCGTGAATCAGATTTGTGAGTGAAGTGGGCCGTAACGTGAAGAGCTGTAACGTGAAGGGCTTTGTGGCTGGTGGCGTGATGCTTTGAGGGCAAGTGGCTAGTGGCGTGATGCTTTGGAGGCAGTGAATGGGTTAGTGGTGTGATGCTTTGGAGGCAGGTGGCTAGTGGCGTGATGCTTTGGAGGTAGATTTGTGCACTTGATGCATTGAGGGCTAGGTGAAGGCAGACGTGATAACGGGGTTGGTTTACTGGCTGTGTTTGGGTGTGGATGAGGCTGCTGTGAAAGAGGTGTATTGGCGTGAGAGAAGGCTGCTTCTTCAAGGGGAAATTGGTGTGAACTTGAGAGAAGAAGGGTGTCTTTTGTGTTATGAAAGTGCTCTCAAAGTGCTATTAGTGTGAAGGCTGGGTGATGCCTTGAGGTGTATGGGGTGTAATAGGTGGAGGGTGTTTCCTAACCGATGTGGGAGAAAGGGGTAAGGGTTTATGGTTATGCTTTGTGCGTGAAGGAGTGTGGTTAAAAGGGGAGTGTGTTTCCTCACTAATGTGGGATAAAGGGAAGTGAATGAGTTGCAATTTTTTGGTGATGGAGGGGGTTTTTCACGGTAACTATTTGGGGGCTGTATTTTTGGTAATATTGGGGGCTATTTGGGGCAGTGTTTCACATCAAATGATGGTAGGTCTTTAGGGGGATGTTTCCGTGCTTCAGGGGCTGCAGAGAAGGGTGTTGGATGTGAGGTTGAAGGGCTGATTCAAGGCAGTTTGGTCATGACAAAGGCTGCTTCAAAGGGGCTGTGTTGGCGTGAGCTAGGAAGACAGAATGGAGGGTTGTGGCATGGGTTATGGCTAGTTTTCAAGAGGTGTTTTGTGTTGTCTATCTATTATCTCTTAGCTAGGGGTTTCAAGGGAGCTAATGGTGGTTTATATAGGAAAAAATGGGTGCATTAATTAGGTAGGCTACTATTAATGAGGGGTATTAATTGGGGTTGCTTGCTTTGTTGAAAAAAATGGAAAAGGGAAGGCTAAGTCATGGGTGTGGGGTTAGTGAATTAAATGGCTTGGAAAATGAAGGGTAAGGTAAATTTGGTGTCAAACGTGTGGGGTATGCATGGTAGAAGGTTAATTTGGTTGTTTGAATAGTTGATGGAGGGGTAAATGGGTGTAAAGGGCGTGGGCCTTGGTGTTTTAGGCTTGGGAAGATCTTGCAACGGAAATTCAACGAGCAAACCCGAAGCTAAACGAGCGAATCAAATCCAACAAAACATCAATTTTTAATTCTTCCCTTCCGACATCCGTTTCTCGCGACTTCCACGACATCAAAAGGTAGTGCCTCCGTACGAGGCTCATCATCGGGACTTACATGTAAAAATGCAGTGCCTACAGTCGCCCCCACTTTGATGGGACTTGTGTAGTGTGTGACAATGACAATCCTATCAAAGTCTATGCAATGCATTTTGATTTACCTGGCTCGCCAGCTGCCACTTGACTTGCCATGTGTTTAGTTGTGTCGATTTGATTGCGCCATACCCGGTGTGCTAAACCCCGTACCTAGGGCGTCGCAGTTGCGTCTCCATACCTAGAGTGCCGCAATAGTCTGAATGCCGTACCTGGCGTGCTAAACCCCGTACCTAGGGTGGCGCAATTGCGTCTCCATACCTAGAGTGCCGCAATAGTCTGAATGTTGTACCTAGCATGCTAAACCCCGTACCTAGGGTTTCGCAGTTGCATCTCCATACCTAGAGTGTCGCAGTGATCTGAATGCCGTACCTGGCGTGCTAAACCCCGTACCTAGGGTGTCTCGGTGGTGTCTCCATACCTAGAGTGCCGCAATAGTCTGAATGTCCTACCTGGCATGCTAAACCCCGTACCTAGGGCATCGCAGTTGCGTCTCCATACCTAGAGTGTCGTAGTGATATCTCCATACCCGGAGTGCCGCAATAGTCTGAATGCCGTACCTGGCATGCTAAACCTCGTACCTAGGGCGTCGCAGTTGCATCTCCATACCTAGAGTGTCGCAGTGATATCTCCATACCCGGAGTGTCGTACCTGGAAAAACTGTTCTGATATCTCCATACCCGGAGTGCCGTACCTGGCATGCTAAACCTCGTACCTAGGGCGTCGCAGTTGCGTCTCAATAACTAGAGTGTCGCAGTGATATCTCCATATCCGGAGTACCGTACCTAGAAAAACTGTTCTGATATCTCCATACCCGGAGTGCCGTACTTGGCAAGACTGATCTTTTTTTTTCCATACCCGGAGTGCTGTACCTAGAAAAACTGATCTGATGTCTCCATAACCGGAGTGCCGTACCTGGCAAAACTGTTCTGATGTCTCCATACCCGGAGTGTCGTACCTGGAAAAATTGATATTGCTGCTAATACGGGCCTCGCCCCCAGAGTTCCATACCCGGCCAGAATAATTCTGATAATGATGTGGGCCTCACCCCCATAGTGCCATACCCGGCCAGACTGCTACTGATGCTGATGTTTCATTTCAACATATTGTATTGCTTTTTCTCGAGATAATCCTGATAGGTAGACATATTTTCGTCCTCACGAATGCTTTGCATCGAAACCTGAGAACCTTCAATGTACTTGATATACTCAACTCCGATCATCTGAATATGTGATCTGAACTAGACTCCCAGTGTGTGTGTGTAAGGCTCTTTCCCAGCTTATTCCTTAAGTAGGCTAACTTGATGATTTCCTTTCGGAGAATCGGACCAACGGGTCTAACCAATCTAGATGTCTTGATCACTCTCTGTGATTACTTCTGTGTACTCAACATGATATGGTCTTTTTTTTTTCTTTCTTTTCATTTTGAACTTTCTTTTTTCTTTTTCTTTTACTTTTTCTGTTTCTGTTTCTTTTTTCTTTCTTCGACACACCTACCCTTTAAGGTATCATTTCTCCTCTTGGTGGTCCTAATACTCGCCCATGGGTAGCTTCACGCTTATCAGTTATAAGTGGTCTAATTTTCTTTTCTTTGCATTGCAGAGACTTTTCTTTGTTTTCAACCATATCATATATTGTAGCATCAGTAAACTAGGGTGGACGCTCAGAAAAACGGTCATTCACCGATCCACAATATCTTCAACTAGTCACCTCGCTAACCACTCAGGCTTCTGCTGCTGAGATCCCGTGATCAAGTGTTCGTGAGTCTAGCCAAGATCAATCTATTCAGGGTACCGGACGAGAGCACGTCTCGCACTTATCGTTTCTGAGTCTTCTTCCTACAGCAAAAAGTGTCATCACCGGACATATGTTTAACTATCAAAGACTTTTTCTTTTTTTTTTCACTCACTCCACGGAATTCTTCCTTTTAACTGCTGAAAATATGGGCTTCGCCCTCTGGGATTCATTCCCGAAACTCGTACTGATATGGGCCTCAACCCTGGGATTCCTTCCCAAAAACTGATACTGCGTTGTTGCTGCTTCTGATTGGCTTTCTTTGCCGCTCGTTGCTTTTTTCTTCCTTCTTTCAAACCTGTGAATATGAAACAAAAACAAAACACAGAAGACATTATGCAAATTTGTTACGTGTATGCGTGCATGCATGAGTGAATTTCCTATCCCGTTGGGTTAGGGCTGCTGGTTCTTCTGGTGACTGCTCAGTCTTCTCCCCCTTAGGTGAAGTACAGCTTCAATATGTCCACGTTGATCGGCTTGGTGAACTCATTCCCCTCCATATCTGACAGTCTCACTGCTCCATTTCCCATAACCTTCTGTACTATGTAGGGTCCTTCCCAGTTTGGTCTGAACTTTCCTCTCGGGTCTGTTGTCGACGACTTCGACTACTTGAGCACCAAATCACCCTTTCTGATCTTGGTAGGACGCACCTTTTTATTGAATGCTCGAGCCAACCTTTTCTGATATAACTTCATGTGATGCAAGGACTTCATCCTCTTCTCATCCAGTAGTGCTAACTGTTCAAACCTCTGCGAGACCCATTATTATTCTGGCAGTTCTGCTTCTGCTAATACCCTAATGGACTGTACCTCAACTTCCACTGGTAGTACTGCTTCCATTCCATAGACCAATGAGTAAGGTGTTGCCCATGTTGCCGTCCTTACAGAAATTATGTACCCCCACAAGGCATACGGTAGCTTATCAGCCCAATCTCTGTAATTCTCTGTCATCTTGGCTAATATCTTCTTCACCGTCTTGTTGGCTGCCTCGACTGCCCCATTTGCCTGCGGCCTGTAAGGTGATGACTTGTGATGCCCTATCCGGTACTTCTGTAACATTGCATTTGTTTCTCCTTGAAACTGCACTCCATTGTCTGTGACCATGTGGTGGGGCATATCGTATCGGCATATGAGATTCCGAGCTATGAACCTCGCCATCTGCTTCGCTGTGACATTGCGAAATGTCTCGGCTTCCACCCATTTTGAAAAGTAATCCACCGCCACTACTTGAAGCGATGTCTATTCGATGCATTCGGTCGAATCTCTCCGATCATGTCAATTCCCCATGCTGAGAAGGGCAACGGCTCTGATAACCCATGCAACTCCGTGTGAGGTAGATGATTCAAGTTACCATGCGCTTGACAATCATGACAGTGCTTTACTAGCTTTGCACAGTCAGCTTCCATAGTCCACTCATTCACGTTTTTTTTTAAGAGAAGCCTTAGAATTCACGCCAATCACAAGAAAAGGAATCAAAATATTTCTCTTCTCCTCCTTCACTCTTAGCCGAAAATTACAGCCCCTCTAAGCCCATCTATTGCCGAAATTTAGCTATCAAAAACAGCCCAAATCACCTTAAAACAGCAGTAAAACACGTCCCAAACAGCAGTCCCTTTTACCATAAAACACAGCAGCCCCTACCCCCCCTAAAACACGCCTAAACAGCCCCTGAATCACCTTAAAACAGCAGCCCAGATCCTCTTAAAACAGTCCCTAAAATCCTTAAAAACAGTGAAAAAAAAAACTGCACTTTTAATCCTTAAACAATCACAAAAAAAAACTGCACTTAAAACCTTTAAAAAACACGCATAGCAGTCCACTAAAACAGAAGAACAAGACCTGAAACAGTGAGCAGAAGACACGTCAAAAATAGCAGCAAAACGAAGCCGAAACAGAAGAACAGGACCTGAAACAGTGAGCAGAAGACACGTCAAAAATAGCAGCAAAACGATGCCAAAACAGTGGGAAAAACAGTGGACAGCGAGCCAAAACGCGAAGCTAGTGAACCGGAAAAGTAAGGAGCTTTCATCCCTTCCGATATCCGCGAAATGCAAGTCCGAGGACAACTAAAAAGGTTAGACCTGAGGGTATTTTTCACACAAATTTCTATTTAATTTCTGGTCATTTACTTTGATTATATTTTCTGTATTTGTGGCATTTGTTGTGTATATGATGTTTGTTGTGGATTTTGGATGAATGGAAGTGTCGTCTCTTGTGGTATATAGGATGGAAACCCAGACGTAAATTCCGTAGCCGAATCCGAATGGACGGTAGTGCGGTCTGTACTTGGGCCACAATTCCACGTATCACTTGAGCAAATGGCACTTATTGATTTTATGTTATCTTGTTCATTTAATTATTTGCCGTTTAATTTTTCTGTCTTTTAATTTCCGCATATCATTTATTTATGTCATATGGAGATGATGCGCATGAGCTTAGTAAGTGCGATGAAAGGTCCCCTTAAAGGGGTTAAAATCCTTTACCACGATGCTTCGCCGCACCGGATGATGTATGCTTGATTGGATGAGAGATGTATTCAGTCGGGTATACGATATCCGATATCTTTTATTTGTTTATTTCATTTTTTATGCATTATGTAATATGTGCGCATGGGCTTAACTAGGGTGGTTTTAAGGTCCTCCATTCGAGGGAAAACGCCATAAGGCTACCTTTGCCATGATGTTTGTCGCGCTATTTTTACGCGATTTATCATTGTTTTACAAAATCCTTTATATACATCTTTATTATTGCATGATTATGTAATATGTGCGCATGGGCTTAACTAGGTGGTTTTAAGGTCCTCCATTCGAGGAAAATGCCATAAGGCTACCTTTGCCATCATGTTTTACCGCGCTATTTATTACGCGATTTATTGCTGTTTTACAAAATCCTTTTTACACATCTTTATTTATTGCACTTGATTATGTAATATGTGCGCATGGGCTTAACTAGGGTGGTTTTAAGGTCCTCCATTCGAGGGAAAACGCCATAAGGCTACCTTTGCCATGATGTTTTGCCGCGCTATATATTACGCGATTTATCGCTGTTTTACAAAATCCTTTTTACGCATTTTTATGTATCGCACTTCATTATGTGATATGTGCGCATGGGCTTAACCAGGGTGGTTTTAAGGTCCTCCATTCGAGGAAAATGCCATAAGGCTACCTTTGCCACGGTGTTTTGCCGCGCTGTTTATTATGCGATTAATCGTTTTTTTGCAAAATGTCATTTTAACCATGCATCTTATTCTTTTTTTTTTGTTGCGCAACGTTGGTCATGCTTTCTTTTCCATATCATTCATCTATATAACATCTCATTGCATAATCTTGTATCACATTCACATATAACATGCTTAATGGAAAATTGGTAGTAATTATATGGATATAGACGCATGTTGCATTTCTCTCCTTCTTTGCATTTCTCTTCTTCTCGGTATCCCTTTCTTTCACTCATGTTAGTTGCATTCTTGGGCATCATTATGGCATGTTCCTCTTTAATGTAAAATTGCATCTTTGATTGTTTATCTTTGGCATACTTTCTTTCTTCATCTTCTCAAGTTATGTGTTTGTATTGATTTTGTTTATCATGCGGTTATTTTGACCATATTTTATATGCTTCTTTACATAGTGCGCCTATAACATTATTTGTCGTCATTTTGATTTCCTTTATATTACATGCAAATATTACCATGACTATTTGTGTTTATGTTTACATGAATGATTGAATTCTTGTGACGTTATGTGCTTGTTGTTGCAAAAGCCTACCTTTAAGCATGTGAACTCAGCAATAGGACTTGATTTCATGCATGTTAGATGTAAACTTTACTTTTAAGCATGTGAACTTAGGATTGTGGTGCACTTGGAAATATATGTCATAGGCTTGGTTGGATTATTGTATAAATCTTTACATTACAAGTGGCATAAGTAAGGGACCATTCCGAACCCAATGGTTTGAGGTCTTCCCTTGCGAGGGGTGAGTGCGGCCTTAAATCTTTGTCCCGGTTCACACCGGGTGGCGACTCCCTTATTCTCCGGTTTAGTCCTCCGTTGGCTACTCCGTACTCCCAACTAGGCCCCCGAGCCTAGAACAACATGCGTCGCCCCAGATCCTGTGTTCCCACAGTGCCCTTAGGTCTAACCTATTAGGTCGTCTCTCGAAAGTGTGTTACACGGCCGTCGGAAGGGTTGATGCTCCGCAACTCCTCCGGTTCGCTGGTTCAACATTTTCCTCCGCTGTTTCACTGTTTGGGCTGCTGTTTTTTTACTCCATTTTGCTACTATTTTTTAGTCAATGTTTTTGCTGTATTAAGGGATTATTTTTACGGTTTTTAAAGGTATTGGGGCTGTAGTTTTTCACTATTTTGGGGCAATTTTTGATGTTGTTTCTGGCATGAATTGGGATGCTGTTTAAGGCTGTTTCTGCGGTAGTTTAAGGTAATTTGGAGTGCAGTTTCGGTGATGGTTAAGGACTGATTTGGTGTAGTATTTTCGTGAAGCAGTGGGCTGTTGCGTGTTTGTTTTTGTACGTGAATTGGGGCTAAGATTTATTCGATGAGGATGACTTACGTGTGCATGTGTGAGGAAGGTTTAGTGTAATGTGAAGGGCCATCTTGTGCGTGAGTGGAGGTGAATATGTGCGTGGGTTGGCTGAATTTGTGAGGGTGTTGATGATGATATGAATGGGCTTTGTGCGTTAAAGGGTTGTTGATGCGGGAAGGGCTGTTGATTTATGAGGGCTGTGGCGTGAAAATAAAGGGCAGGCTGTGAAAGTGTTGAGGGGTCTGTGGGGCTGATGAAGGTTAGGGGGGCTGTTACGTGGGTTAGGCAATGTGAGGGACTGTGCATGGATAGGGCAATATGTTCTGCCGTGGGAATGAGCTCTAGCTAGGGGGATTAGGGTTGCAGTTTTCTTCTGTTTGTATTTTTGCCGTGCGAGTGGAGAGCCAATGGAGTTTAGGGTTTTGTGTTATTTTTATAGTGATGTATTAGGGTTATGCATGGGTTTTGAAAAGGAAACAAATCAATTAGACATGTATGTATCTTAATTAATTTTAAAAGGGAAATAAATTATGTAATTTTGGTGGGGAATATCTTTAAATTTGGTGAGTGAATTATTTAATTGAATTTAAATCTTTGGTAATTAGGAAGGTGATTTATTTAATTTAATTTGTGACATGTGTTTTAAATTTTTTAATTATTATTGGATGTGATTTAATGGGCTTGGGCTAGGTGGGCGTGTGGTTTTGGTTTTGGACGAGGGATGTGTTTTAAAACAGAGGTCCAACAAGCAAACTCGAAGCTAAACAAGCGAATTAAATCCACTAAGATGTCAATTCCTGACTCTTCCCTTCCGACGTCCGTTTCCCGCGACTTCCACAAATTAAAGAGGTAGTGTCTCCATGTGAGACTCATCATCGGGACTTACATACAAAAATGCATTGCCTACACCAGGCTAGAGGTGGATATGAATACTTCGTAACCTTTAAGGATGATACATCGCGTCATGGTTATGTGTATCTTATGAGACACAAGTCAGAAACCTTTGAGAAATTCAAAGAGTTTCGACACGAAGTAGAAAAACAGACCTGAAAAAGTATTAAAACATTACGGTCGGACCGTGGTGGAGAATACTTGAGCAATGAGTTTCTTGATTACTTGAAAGAGTATGGTATTATTTCACAGTGGACTCCTCCCGGAACACCTCAATTGAACGGTGTATCCGAATGGAGAAACCGAACTTTGTTGGACATGGTAAGGTCGATGATGAGTCGCACATAGCTACCTATTTCCTTCTGGGGATATGCATTGAACTATGCAATACTTATTTTGAATAAGGTTCCGTCAAAGTCTGTTCAACAGACTCCGTATGAAATATGGACAGGAAAGAAACCGGGTTTCTCATTCCTGAAGATTTGGGGTTGATGGGCATACGTTAAACATTTGGATGGTACCAAACTTGAACCCAAATCTGATAAGTGTCTATTTGTAGGTTATCCTAGGGAAACCAAAGGATATTACTTCTACAACCCACAAGAGAACAAAGTATTTGTTGCTCTACATGCAGTTTTCCTTGAGAAGGAATTCCTAAATGTAGTGGTAAGTGGGAAGAAAGTAGAACTCGATGAAAATCGGAGTGATACTATTCCTGGCACCGATTCCTTAACGAAACATGAACAGTTCATCAAGGATGAGACTGTACCACAATCTTTGAATACACAATAATCGCGTAGGTCGGAAAGAGTCAGAAAATAACCTGAGAGGTATGGGTTTCTGATCTCACCTCATGTGGATATTAATCTTATTGAGGAAGACGAACCGGCTACGTATGAGGAAGCGATACAAGATATCGACTCCGCTTTATGTCAAGAAGCCATGAAGTCCGAAATGGATTCCATGTACACAAACCAAGTTTGAACACTGGTTGATGCACTAGAAGGCGTAAAGCCTATTGGTTGGTAATGGGTCTTCAAGAATAAGACTGACATGGATGGCAACATACAAACGTACAAAGCTTGGCTTGTAGTGAAATGGTATCGTCAATGACATGGTGTCGATTACGATGAAACGTTTTCACCAGTTGCCATGATTAAATCCATTTGGATAATGCTTGCTATTGCTGCATATTTCGATTGCGAGATATGACAGAAGGATGTCAAAACCACTTTCCTTAATGGAAACCTTTTGGAGGGTGTTTATATGCAACCGTCTGATGGTTTTTTCGTACCAAAACATGCAGACAAGGTTTACAAGTTAAATCGATCCATTTATGGATTGAAGCAAGCATCGCGTTCTTGGAACCAACGTTTTGATGAGATCATAAAAGAATATGATTTCATTCAAAACGAGGATGATCCTTGTGTATATAAGAAGGTTAGTGGGAGCGCACTGACATTCATTGTCCTTTACATTGATGATATATTGCTTATGGGTAATGACATTCCCATGCTACAATCGGTGAAAGCTTGGCTTTCATTAAAATTCTCCATGAAAGATCTGGGAGAAGTAGCCTTTATTCTAGGAATAAAGATCTACCGGGATAGATCTAGAAAGTTGATTGGACTCTCCCAGAGCACGTACATTCACAGAGTTTTGAAGAGATTCAACATGGAATAGTCTAAGAGGGGACTGTTGCCAGTGTCACTCTATCTAAGGACATGTGTCCTAAAAATCAAGATGAGAGAGACAACATGAGTCGGATCCCATTTGCTTCGGCAGTCGGATCGATCAAGTATGCCATGATATGCACGCGACCTGATGTTTCCTATGCTTTGAGCATGTGTAGTCGCTATCAGGCCGATCCTAGTGATGATCACTGGGTTGCGGTTAAGAACATCCTTAAGTATCTTAGCTGAACTAGGGATGCATTCTTAATCTATGGAGATGGAGAACTTGAGGTAACTGGATATACTGACGCAAGTTTCCAAACCGATAAAGACGATTGTAAGTCACAATCTGGGTACATATTTTGTTTGAACAACGGAGCAGTAAGCTGGAAATATTCCAAGCAAGAGACTGTTGTCGATTCAATAACAGAAGGAATATATTGCTGCAGCTGAAGCAGTAAAAGAGGCAGTTTGAATCTGTAAATTCCTAATTGGATTAGGAGTAGTTTCGTTAGCAGCTGAGCTCGTTCCATTGTATTCCGACAATAACGGGGCTATAGCGCAGGCTAAGGAACCGCGATCTCATCAACGATCCAAGCATGTTCTTCGACGTTTCCATCTGATTCGTGAGATCATACATCATGGCGATGTGAAGATCGAGAAGGTCACATCAGATGACAACATTGCCGATCCGCTGACGAAAGCTATTCCTCAGCAAAAATTTGAGCGACATGTACATAGTTAAGGTGTTAGATACTTGAGTGACTGGCTATAGGCCAAGTGGGAGATTGTTAGACAATTATGACCCATAGCGTCACTATTTGTAAAAGATATTGTGGTTTTTGTACAAATTAACTATGTGACAAAGGAAATTGCTATTTTTATCATTTTGTAATTAGATTACTTGAATATATAAATGATAAAAGTCCTTATGATTAGTTCCGAATTATAAGGTATGAGACAGTATCAATCCACTAAGGTTTAATCATTAAATATCCCTAGTCATAGTATTATCGAGACTAGACATCGATAAAGCGGATTAGACTAGAATTGCACTTGTGCGCGTTGTGGAAGCATAACGGCATAGTTCTCATATATTTAAGTATTGGATACTTATGCAAGTGTGATAGGAGGTTGTGTTTACCGATGGTACGGGAACAGCTTCGCTCTGGATTTACCCCTCGGAATCCCATTGGTAGTATGACTATGTGTCTATGGGAATCCGATTCAGGGTAGGTGTATTTGGTCTTAACCTGAGACATGAATCGCTAATACTTACGACAATCAATACGCTTTGGTTTTGGTCGTCCGGGACTTTAACAGGTTCTATGTATGCCTTTTCTGGGTTTATTGAGAATCGTAGTGTATTGGGTGTGATGTCAAGACGGAAGTATCGCTTCAGTCATATGGAGATGATGATCACGCAGGGATACAGAACTGGTTCTCTATTATGTTGCAACTATCGGGATAATATGACAAGGTCATGATTATCCGATTATAGAGACTAGTTGCTTGTGATCCGATATATGCTTCGTACGAGGCAGACACTATTCCAGCCCCAGGCCTTGCATGTGACATCTGATACTGGATCGCAATACGCAAAACTACGTATACTACGTCTGTCAAAGATTATATATTCCTTAAA
>SKCR01043099.1:0-41967 GCA_019454045.1 Zanthoxylum bungeanum
CTCTGGTGTCACGAGCTTTTCAGTATGTTCAGACACTTACTCTTCCCTCCGTTCTGTATTTTCCTCCATCTTTTCTTCACATATGTATTTTTGCATTTCCTTGTTCAGCTCTTCATCTGACATCTGCACAATGCATGCTTCAAGATCCTTATTTATTGATATGAATGGTACGGGAAGCTTTGCTACTTGTTTCTCTTTACAGATGCATTCAGTGACCGGAGAAAGATCTTAATCAAGTTGAGATTCTACTTGTTCGGGCTCCTGAACTGATACCTCTGACTCTTGATACCGTTCAGTCTCTGTCTCGATTAAAGTGTCATCTTGAAATGTTTAGTACTCGAAGGCTTTATCAGTGTCATCTGAAAATGTTATGTGATTTATGTAGCTCTGGTTTTCTATTAATCATCTCACTTGATCTGTCAGTCTCTGTATAGTTGCTGCTTGACTTTGAAAGATTGCTTCTTGTTTCTTGAACATGTCAAACATTTGTTTATCGTGTTTCTTGAGCATGTCCATCAATCGTTCTTCCTCGGATGGTTCTGGTTCTTGATGAAGATCATAGGTTGATGGTGGATAAGATGGAGAATATGGTTCAGTGAAATATGTTGGTTATTCATTGATATAACAAGAATGATTCTAATAATTCTGCCACCATAGATTGTAGTTGTACGTGCATTGATCGCTTGGGTGGTTACCCTCACATATTTCACATCTAATCATTGCGTTCTGGAAGGTTGGAGCAAATGTTGTGGTATTTAGCTCTGACATCCATCTATAGTTGTTGGGCTGGACAACAGGCCTCAGAAAACTGGAATGTGTCTCCCTGATATGGGGTGTATCTTCACCTCTTAAAGTTCATAATGCTTCCATCGCCCAATATGAATCCATGTTATACCACTTGAAAATAAAAGAAACAAACAAAAATGAAATGATAAAAATAAAGAAAATTAGATACAAGTAAAGTAAATAGCTTCAAAATTAATAACGCAAGAAAAATAAGTCCCCGATAACAGCGCCAAAAACTTGATCGGTGGTAAACACACACGTTACGCAAGCGCACGTATCACTCAAGTAGTATAAAAAAATCGATCCCACGAAAGCTTAATTTCTATTATTATTAATTATTGATGCTATTTATTTACAGGTATCTAATTGAGGTTGGAAGGGATTGTTTGTTGGTTGAAGTTGGATTTAATTAAATAAATAAAAATATAAAATAAAAACAAAGAAAATTAATAATAAACACAAACATCCAGGGTTGTGAATCCACACATTATTCTTCTAATGATGAATTGATTCTCTTATACATGTGTAATAAATCAGTTTGTTAACCTGGAACACGAAGATATGCAAAAGCCTCTTCCGATGGTCGAATGCAAATATCCAAAGTAACCAAAATAACTATATTCCTATGTTAACTAAGTTACCCGAATTCATTAAGGTCAAGTTCTAATTATGGCTACCCACGTCCGACATGTATATTCCTATTCTGGAAGGAAATCTCTATGATGTGAGATCGTGAGCTATTGAATCTAAGGCTGAAACCTAAAATCTCTTTTCCAAGTTCATTTTAAGTTTACCACATCAATCTTATTGGTGATCAGGCAACAAGAAGCATTATGGTTAAGATTCAATAAATAAGCCAAAACATCACACATAATATAAGATAATCAATAATAAAACTCGTGAATATTGTGCTTCATCACTTCCCTAGATTAAAAATAAAATATTGGGGTTAGAGGATCCACCTTTAATATTTCAAATCTAGAAATCTCCTTTATTATAATATATAAATTTGCATTATATTACCAACCGACCATATAGGCGGTATCCAATTAAGTCAGGTTAAAAATAATTTAATTAAGTCCAACCGACCATATAGGCGGTATCCAATTATGTCAGGTTAAAGATAATTTATATATTATAAAATAAGGGAGATTAATCTATATTATCATATTAAAAGCTTCACCATTCCCCCAGTGGAAATTAATTACTAAACATAAAAGAAAGTAAAAACACACAAACTATTATTACTAAAAATAAAAATACATAATTAAAATACTAAAAATACTAAAAGTAAATAGAAACAAGATACAATCCTTAAGTTCCTTAATAGAAACCTCAAGGAAATTATAAAAAATTTAAATGAAATCAGCTTCTATTTATAGAAAAATTGTGGCTTCTGCCTCGCGACGTAGAAGGCTTGCGCATAGCGACGCGCGCTACAGTAGAAAACGCATGTCAGCAGGCTACATTATTGGGTCAGTGTTGCGACGCGTGAAGGCTTGTGCATCACAACGAGTGCTATAGTTGAAAATACGTGTCGGCAGAAGCTTCAATGCATAATTGGCTTGGCGTCGTGACGTGTACGCGCATTAAATTTTTATTTTTGCCATTTTTGTCTGTTTTTCATCGTTTTACCCCTGAGTTGATTCCATTGAGTCCCAATACTATTTTTATCTGCAAAACAAATAAAAACACATCAAAACGTTCATCAACCTCGAGAAACTAAACAAAATATTAAGTTAAAGGGGTGATAAATATTGATATATTTTCCGCTCATTAGCCATGTCTCGGGAAGTTTGTTGTATTCTTTGTCTCCACGTGGTGGTCCGATCCTTTCATGAGATAATTAACCCGAACTCTAACTTTGTGTATTGTCATATTATTATGCGTATAAATTTACTAGTTTCGAATTATTAAATTATATTGAGACTTAGTTTGTGGATTTGAGATTTGGAGTCTTGATTGTGAATTGTGGAGTTGGATATGAAGTGTGAATATGTATGGTTATTGTAGGCCCTGAATGAGCATTTTTGTGTTATTGGATTTTGAGTACGAAGTCCATGATTTAAACGAAAGCATACCGAATTTTCATTAGGATTATACGTGATATTAATTTGGAAGTTTTGCATCTCAGGTTTCAAGATGTTACTTTTGAGTGTTCATTTGGCGGTCACGGGTCAATGAAACCCACTTACCTCGTAAGGTGTGTCTAGTGGGCTCGAGGAAAGTTTTGTAGCAGTGTAACCAACAAATTAGTCTCGATGCGGTGAGCATTGTTGTAAGATCGGTTTTGCATTTCGAACGTCAAGTTCAGGTAGGGATTCGATTTCATAATTTAATTACAGTTTTAAATTTATTTATTTATACCACTATGTTCTGCATATAGAAATGATATAAAATGTGTTTTAAAATTAGTCACATTTTTATAGATTGTGAAATTGAGGTCAGGTGGCACAATGCGACCATTATGAGTTTAATATTTTGGTTTTTATAAATATATGTATGGTAGTACAAATTTTAATTGGAAATGACCTAGATGGGTAATGAAACTTAAAAATGGATATATGTAAAATTGATATATATGGAGTCCCGTTGTGGCGCACATCTTAGATATTATATTGTCCCGTTGCGACATTTACTTATGTGGAGCTTCGTTGTGGCCCACCTTATAGACCTCGGTTTCCCCATTGCGACAATTGTTACGTGGCCCTAAGTGGCGCTATTTGGACAATGATGACACATCTCTGGGTGCAAGTCCCTACCTAGGCAGGGTTTGTTTATTGTTTCCCCATTGTGGTATTTGTTTATTATTTCCCCATCGTGGCACTTGTTATGTGGCTCCATTGTGACACATGTTTATGCGGCCCCATGTGAAATTTCATTCATGTGATTTTTCTTTAAAATGATTGATTAATATTGATGATGTATATTTTAATTATACTTATGTATATGTATAATTTATAAATTTTCTCATAACCTTCACATCATCGATATTTATTTTTACTAGACACACATATATCTATATATCTTACTAACCATATAGGGTTTTAGTAAAATCAATTAAGGTGAGTTATTTAATCGCTACTGAGCGGGTGGTTTTGCTTGCCTCTTTATATCAATCATTTAGGTAGGACTTAAATGACTTGGAAAGTGAGGAGCGTGGGTGATTTCTCGAGGAATTTGGATCGTGTCAAGAAGACTCCCTTCGCTCATCGTTGTTGATATATTTTTCGGAGATATTTGACTTGTATTTAAATTATTAGACTATGAATTTATTTGGGTGATGCATTGCATAATCGGACCATTGTTTAAATTTTGAATATTTATTCATGGCAGGTGTTCAAGTTTAACTATGGGAATGTTTTAAAACATTTTTCTACAACATTTTATATTTTCTTTTTCTTTTAAAGTCTACGAGGCTTATTTTGACTATTTGACTGATAACCTGTAACATTTGACTATTTGATTGGTCTTTAAATCAGTTTTGTTTTATGTTATTTACCTAAAAGTCACTAACCCTGTTTTTGGGTCGTGATAACTTTTTACTTTTTTTAGGATGTGACACTTGTTAAGAAAATATCTTAAGTTTTATTTTTATGTTTTTGATCTCTTGGTCCGTATGCATCATCCTAGTGCGAAAGTTTGATATTATAATGCATAGTCAGTTGAATATGTCTGCGAAGAGAGTATGATGGGCCTTCGTGCCTAAAGAAAAACCCTATTATAGAGGTTGTGCTTAAGACCCTTAATTTCGTACCAAGCATTATTGGGAAACAATGTGGGGATCCATAGTATAGCCCTAACATCCTACATCATTGGGGAAAATGCATATGATGTGCTTATTAGGGATGGCCTCTGATAGACTAGTAAGACACTTTCGAAACAGGGTTTCAGAGTTAGGCTACCTTGATACCGCAATAGGATTGAAACCTTGTGAGGCTAGAGTTTCGGAATTAGGCCATTCTTGGCTGTCAAGTAGGTTAATACCTTACTAGTTGGGCAAGACATCGTTGTATAATTGTTGAGTTCCATCTATTGGAAAAATGGATTTGACTGTTGGTCAATGTCAAGTTTGATTCGTTGAGCTCTTCTGATGTGCTCTTCACTCAGCTGTGGACCCCATAGGATGACATGTCACATTTAGGGAAGATTTATAACCCCGAATGCGAACTTATTAGGATACGAGAGTCGATGATGACAACCTTATCCTATAATAATTTTGTAACTACTACTCTTACTTCAATACCTTCATGTGATTATCCTTGTTATTGTTCAATTTGACCTTCTAGGTCAGGATTTTAGGAATTTCAATGTGGAAGTGGGTCTTCACAGATTATAAGGAATCATAATAGTTGGAACTTTCGAGATAGGGGCAGATTTAAGTGGTAGCCAACTGAATCAGAGACATAAAAATAATAAAAATGTAAGAGGAAAACAATGAAGCCATTGCAATGATTGGTATAGATGATTGAGATGTTCTTGTAAGCAATTGTGTTGACAGGACGATCCTTATGTGGTTTGACTCGATAGCTACCCACTCATTTATATCTACATTACTTACTTCTGTGTTGGACTTGAAATTTTAATCTCTTATTCCATTGTTGAGTTTGAGTACTCCAATGGGAGGAATTCTTGCCTTCTATGTGTAGATCTTGTCGGGTAGTTACTGGACACTATAAGTTGAGTGCTCACTTGACTACGATACCTATGTATCTATTTGAAGTGACCTTAGGTGTAGAATGGTGATCCTACTATCAATTTATGGTCTATTTCCAAAGTGTGGAAGTGTGTGATGGATGTGATACTTGATGTATCAAGTTGTTTCAGGTGTAAAGTCATATGGTTACATTCTTAAGATACGTGTTAGAATGAGAAGAATTTGATATGCTTTGGAAACCTGTAATCGATGAAGAGCTTGTCAGTTATTACTGGACAACCTCTTTATATTGGTAATGATAAATTTTCTTGATGTGTTTCCAAATGATTGCTAGGATTCATACAGTTTTGTTTCAGTTCCAACATGTTTTCCAAATTTTTGTACTTTTATACCATAATGTGACAATTGGATTATGGGAATTGTGGGAGCAATTGTAAGAACTGTTTGGCATATGACTTACACTCTAGTGTTTCTATTTGGGAAACTTTAAAGTTGTTTTGATAAGGCGTTTTATGGTCCATTATGATTTGGAGTTGATTTTCTTCAGTTGAGATGAGCTGCAATTTAGAACAAGTATCAGTGTCACGAATTAATGACTTGTTGGACTATTTGGTGGTTTTGAGTGATTCTATAAGTTTGACTTTGAATAGGTTATCATCCAGTATATAACATACCAAAGTCGACATTCAAAGCTTGATGTGTGCACTTCAAGACTCTGTTTATGCCATTTTGGTTAACCATTGCTCTAGCAACTTCTATGAATCTCTTGGACATGTTCTTTAGACTTTATTCGGATCAATTACTACTGTGATTTTTTGGATATTATGGTCTACTCCAAGATTTTCTTATGGACTTTGAGAGTCCATTACTTGTATGCTATAGAGAATTGTGATTTTTGGTTGTCTGAAGTCAAGACCATATGATATGTCATTTTTCAAGAGCGTATACTGGTGGACCTAGCTAAATTAGAAGCTGACTATTTTAGGAAATTCCTTAGAGTGTGTTAGAGGTATAATTTCTCCTCATATTGGTGCTTTTGGCATTGGATTGGGTGGGTATTGATGTGGAATGGTGAACATTTGGATATAAGGGAATAAATATTGGTGTGTTTCTTCATGTAGGGAGTACAATTTAGTTGTATTGAAAGACTCTAAACTTTAAAAAATAGTCTCGAGCGAAACTTGGTAATTTATATGTGAATCAAATTTTTTAATTACATAAGATCCACATATATATTATCTTATATATGTTTCCACGATTGATATATGTATGAGAGAATAGGGTTTACCGCTATGCCTATGATACAAGCGACCATGACACTGTTGGGCTCACAGCTCGTAGAAAGTACAATAGCCCACGTGGGACTTACTAGATAATGATGGATTCGCCACCCAATATGAGATACTGGGAATGATTTAAAGCCATATTACACCCTTAGCAAGGGCCGACCCTTAAACCCGTTTGGGTTTGGGTTTAGAATGATCATTACTGATGTCAATATAGTACTCGTATAAAAATTTGTATAGACATGTGTTATAATGAAACATCATGCAATAACAATTAAAAACATACAATGGTGCAATCATTAATAATAAAGACAATAAGAATAATGTGTAGATAGTTACAAATATCCGGAAATTATTTAAGTAATAGTAAAATACTAATTAAATAGTTTATAGTACATATCTCACCGGCATGACTTTAGAGAAGCCTAGTCGGACATGTTTCATGTTGTTATTGTCCGGCCTGACTTAGTTAAAGTCTGGCTGGATATTCATTGTAAATCGGGAAGATAAAGAAACCACAAAATCATGCATAGTAATAATAATGACGATAATGACATATCAGTAACAAAAATGACAATAAAATAAAACAATGGTAATAAAAAAAACGGTACAATATGACATAAGGTACATGTCTCACCAGCCCGGCTTTGGAGAAGCCAGGCCTGACATACTTCGTGCAATTAATGTTCGACCGGATATATTCCAAGTCTAGCTGATATTCGTTATAATCCAATTAACGAATTAAAACGAATTAACGAATTAACTCCCCGGGCTCGGGTTCGCTAATTCTAAATTAACGAATTTTCCGTTGCGACGTAATTAATAATTATGTCTAGCAAAATCACTATTCACGTCGCTAACGAATTAATTCTAAATTAACTCGTTCGCCCGAATTATAAAATCTAATTTTAATTCCGCGTCGAAATCCAATTTCGTATATATATCAAATATATATTTTATAATCGATTAATTCCAAATTATCGTTCTCTCTCTTTAATTAATATTTTATCCCAGATAAAATATCTCCGTAATAATCCCAGATTAATTTTCTCTCTCTTATAAATTAATCTCAGATTATAAAGTGCGAGTCATACGTCATCGGTGAATCTCCGGGAAGCGACCCATGAGATCCCCAGATATGTTGGCAGTAAATCCGGTCGTCGGACTATCCGCACATAAGCACCGTGCCTACCCAATTCTCCAGAATATTTCTTACTGGAATATGTGATCTATATCAGGCGTAGCATACTAGTATTGCGTATTACGATCCAGTATCGGATATCACGTGCAAGCCTGGGGCTGGAAATATGTCTGGCCCCATACAAGCACATATCGGATCTCTGGTAACTAGTCTCTGTAATCAGATAATCATGACCTAGTCATATTATCCCGAAGACTGTAGTATATAAGAGCACCCAGTTCCGTATCCTATGTGATCATCATCTCAACTATAACTGGAGTGATACTTCCATCTCGACGTCGATACATACCCATTTACACAATACACTACGATCTCAGTATACCCAGAAGAGGAGTACACAGAACCTGTTAAAGCCCTGGACGACCAAAACCAAAGTATATTGATTGTCGCAAGTATTAGCGGTGCAAGTCTCAGGTTAAGACCAAATACACCTACCCTGATTCGGACTTCCATAGACACATAGTCATACTACCAATGGAATTCCGAGGGTCTATCCAGAGCGAAGCTGTTCCCGTACCATCGGTAAACACAACCTCCTATTACACTTGCATGAGTATCCTATACCCAATTATGAGAACTATGTGTTATGCTCCCACAACGCGCACAATGTAATACTAATCTATTCTGCATTATCGATGTCCAATCTTGATAATACTACGACTAGGGATATTTATGATTAACCTTCGTGGATTGATACTGTCTCATATCATCTCAATCCGAACTAATCATATGGACCTTCTATCATTTATACATCTTGGTAATCTAATTACAAATGATAAAAGAGCAATTTCCTTTGTCACATAGTTAATTTGTACAACAACACCATGATCTGTACAAATAGTGATGTTATGGGCCATAATCGTCCAACAATCTCCCACTTGGCCTATAGCCAATCACTCAAGTGTCCTACATCCGAACTATGTACGGTTCGCTCAAATTTCTGCTGAGGAAAGGCTTTCGTCAGTGGATTTGCAAGGTTATCATCTGATGCGATTTATTCAATCATCACATCGCCACGATGTATGATCCGAACGAATCAGATGAATATTTGAAGTATATATTTGGATCGTTGATGAGACCATTAATTCTTTAGCCTGTGTTGTAGCCTAGCTCAGCTACTAACAGAACTACTCCTAATCTGATTAGGATTATTATCGATCCAAAGGCTTCTATTGCTACCTCAGCGGCAGCAATAATCCACTTTTGTTGTTTATTCGGTAACAATATCTTGCTTGGAAGATTTCCAGCTCACTATCCGTTATTCAAACTTTATAGTACCGTTATTGCGAATTATAGTCATTTTTATCGGTTAGAAAACTTGCAACGGTGAACCCAGTCACTTCAAGTTCTCATTCTCCATAGAATAAGAAAGCATCCTTAGTTCCTCTAAGATACTCAAGGATGTTTCTTAACATCAATCCAATGACTATCATTTGGATTGGCCCGATTGTGACTCCATATGCTCAAAGCGTATGAGACACCAAGTCGTGTAATTTATTTCAATGTATGAGTTCTCGGAGAGTATCAACAACTTTTAGATCTATCTCAGTAGATCTTTATTCCTAGAATAAAGGTTGTTTCTCCCAGAATTCTACGGAGAATTTTCATGAAAGGCAAGCTTTCACCGATTGTATTATGGGAATATCATTTCCAAGAAATGACATGTCATCATTATATAGGACAGTCACTTTCAGTGCGCTCCCACTAACCTCCTTATATACACAAGAATCATTTTCGTTTTGAATTAAATCATATACCATTATGATTACATCAAAGCAATGATTCCAATAACGTTATGCTTGCTTCAATCCATACGTGGATCGAATTAACTCGCAAACCTTGTTTGCTCGTTTTGGTACGACAAAACCGTCAGGATGTTCTAAACATCCTCCAAAAGGTTTCCGTTAAGGAAAGCGGTTTTGGCATTCAGCTGCCACATTTCATAAATGAAACATGCAGCTTCAGCAAGCATTATCCAATGGATTTAACCATGGCCAGTAAAAGGTTTCGTCGTAATCGACACAATGTTATAACGATACCTTTTCGTTACAAGCCTAGCTTAGTACGTTGGTATGTTTCCTTCCATGTATGTCTTCCTTGAAGACTTATATAGTACCAATAGGCACAATGCCTTCCGGTACATCAACCAGTATCCAAACTTGGTTGGTATACATGGAATCCATTCAGACTTCATGGCACTTTGCCATAATAGGGAGTCGATACCTTGTATCACTTCCTCATACAAGTCAGTTCGTATTCCTCAATAAGATTGACATCTTCATGAGGTGAGATCAGAAACCCATACCTCAGGTTGTTTCTGACTCTCTCCGACTAGCGCGGTTCTTGTGTATTCGAAGATTATTGCTATAGTTTTATCCTTGATGAACTATTTGTGTTCCATTAAGAATCGGTGCCTGGAATAGTAATTACTCGCCGATGTTCATCGAGTTTTACTATCCTCCCACTTACCATTGCATATCGGTATTCCTCTTAGGAAAACCGCATGGTGAGCAACAATTACATTGTTCTCTTATGAGTTGTATAAGTACTATACTTTGGTTTCCCTAGGATACCTACAACTTAGGCACTTATCCGATTTGGGTTCTAGGTATAATCCAAACATATGTCTAGCATACCCAAATCTTCAGGAATGAGAAAACCCGGTTTCTTTCCTGTTCATATCTATATGAAAGTCTGTCAAACAATTTTTATGGAACCTTATTCAAAATAAGTCGTGCACTGTTAATGATTATCCTTTGAAGGAAATGGTAGCTCAGAGCGACTCATGATTAACTTTATCATGTCTAACAAAATTCGGTTTCTCCGTTTGGACACACAGTCAATTGACGTGTTCCAGGAGGAGCCCTCATTGAAAGAATACTATACTTTTTCAAGTATTTGAGAAACTTATTGCTTAAGTATGTTCATCATGGTCTAACCGTGGATGGTTTTTAATACTTTAGCCGATCTGTTTGTCTACTTCGTGTCGAAACTTTAAAATTTTCCGATTCGTGTTTCAAAAGAAACACATAACCATACGCGATGGCCACGTCCGTAAAGGTCACGAAACATTCATATCCACATCTAGCCTAGCTAGACATGGGCCCACTTACGTCACTAGGAACGAGGGTTAACAGATCGGTGGCATTTACACTTTTACCAAGTAAAATGTGTTGTAGGCAATTTGCCTAATAACTAGATTCGTAACATCATTTGAATAGAATCAAATCTGTCATAGTATCCACTCTTCTAAAGTGTGGATATACGAGTCTTGTTTAATTGTGTCCCAGACAACAATTCCACAATTAAGTCTCAACTGATTAATTCAGTTTGAGCTATTTGTTTGTCATGTCATATGTTTGAGATTTATTTATATTCAAATATAAATAATGTTATTCACATCTAATGTTTTATCTCAATATCAATTTATAACATAAAACACTTTAGTGTTATAGAATATAATGGATACCCGCAACGGGTTAAACCCTGATATAGAGATAATGTATCTAGTCAAACTAGTTACATTGTAACAGTTTCCTAATTTAAGTACATACCTGAAGGGTAGTTCCTAAACTTAGGTTTCTACAGTTAAAACAGCGACTGTCGTCCTGTTTCCAACTCGTAGATTAATCTCAACTGAAGTCAGTATCCTGCTCTCAGCAGATTCTGCACACCAGTACATTTATTTATGTACCACACTCTATATCTAAAATCCAATTTTAATACTAGTAGCGAACATGTTTATGACTAACATACTTGAAGCCGGAGCCTTGCACCGTCTTCAATTCCTTCATGTCTACCTTGTCCATACGGCAGTCACGCTTCCAGTGATCCCATTTGCCACAGTTTAGGCAGATATTTTGGGATATATCTTTGTCTTCCCAGAAGATTATAATGATTTTACCTTTGCCCTTTTCCACACCCTAGAAGCCTTTGGCCAAGCGTTGGCCTTCTAGAATATCGAAGTAAGATGCGCCTTGCGCTTCTTGCCTTATTGCAAACTTTGGCTTTATCTCCTTGAGAATAGCCATTAACTCTCCAAGAGTTTACTATTGCAATTTGTACTTCTAAGATCTAAGGATAGATCTATGAAGATCCTTCAATTTCATTATCATACTATATGGATCTAATCCTTAGTTCAGACTAAGAAATTAAGGAATCTTTTTGGCAAGCATAATGGATTAAGCACTAAAGTTATCATCACATGAATCTTCCAAAGATCATGCTTTACTATTTGCTTAACTCCGAGCTTATGCTCGAGACGTCACTATATCAAATAAGTAACTTCTCAGTCATCAGGATTATCCTGAAGTTTTATTCCCAATTTGAAAATTAAAGTCGTTTAAATACATTTTCACCCAGGATTATGTTTTAAACACTAATCTTTCAATTTTCTTGATTCTAATAGTCCAACTATTTAATCAATGATTTTAGGTACTATTGATTATAATGATTACTAAAGTCCAACTATATAATCAACTATAATTTAATAGGTTAAATTCAATTTATTGATTACTATATAATCCAATTATAAAATCAACTATTAATTGAAATTATTAATTCAAATATATTGATTACTATAATCCAATTATATAATCAACTATAAATGAAATAGTTTGAATACAGTCCAACCTGTTAATTAAAACAACATTAAATATTAGTCCAACTAATATATTAATTTATATTGACGAAAAATTTGTAATGAGCGCGTATGGCAAGTAACTAAACGAATATTGCAAATTTAATACTTGCCTCCCACTATTTTTCGGCGAGCCTCTAACCCTCTGTGGAGTACTCGGAAACCTTGTTTCCTAGCGGGCTAGGATCCCATTAAATAACACACAATCTTGACTTTGGCCAACAAATTGTATGATAATTAACTAGGTAGATCTCTAAGATCAATTGGATCTCATCCAATTCCTAGATCCAGTAGGTGGACACATCCAGTCCGAAACATATATCTTATATATGCCAATATATCCAAAATATTGCCTAACCTTTTTCCTCTGAATCAACTAAGCCTTGGATTTGGCACAACAAACTTAGTGATCCTAGTTAAGCGGAACCCATTGACCTTGGAAAGCTTCATAATCAATGTCGATGGACAAGAAGTGATCTTGACTTTGGCCAACAAATCACAACTTGGACAAGACACCGATATGGAACAAAGCCTTCATGATTCAAACACACATCCTCGACGGACAAAGGCCTTGACTTTGACAACAAACCAATGCCAGTCTTGGATTTGAGTAAGAATCACTCAATGGAAGAAAAACGCTTAATATGTAGTGAGGGTTTTTCACGTGTAATTGGCAACCAATTAATTATCTTGTTTAGGTATCATCATCATACACCCTTAAACATGCATTCTAAACACATAATAAGGCGCGTAAGTAAATAAATATAATAATGATATGCGGATGGATACTTAACACATTGTTCCTAGAACAAATTCTCCTTCTCTTTCCTCTCCCCCGCTAGCACAAGTATTACTTCTACCCGATTACATAACACTTCTAAAGAAACCTCATTTACATTGAGGGGAATAGGTGAGAAGAGAAATACAAAGAGTAAGGAGGTAATAGGCTGGACACGCAGGTCCAATTAATAATTCTAAATTTATTACTACAATTTCCAATTTTCCCTCACCCATCTAATATCCATCCGATATGCATTATTCATACATCGCATCCATGTATTCACACAAGCATGTTATCAATCAATCTAATCCAATTAATTAATCTGAAAATTAATGACCATCCAATGTTCAAACAACGATTTGATTTTGCGCGAGTCCAACTCGTTTTGCGAATAAGTACTCAAAGTACGAATTCTTGAATTATATTAAACTACAAAATTAAATCCAATTCAATTTGTATTTAATACTAATTCATTTATTTAATTCCAAATTAAATAATTACACTTTTTAAAGTACCTTTATGACTTAGATTCTAAATCTAATCGTTACGGGTCTCAAAGCCCGATTAACATCCAATGTCAATTTAATTAAAGTCCAATGGGCTTTTAATTAATTTCTAAGCATGGACTTTTGGTCAATATGGGTCAACCCAAATACCAAAGCCCATTTAGGAATCACCTTTTTTTGCCAAGAAATCAATTTAGGCCCAATTAATATTAAAGGTCCATTAAGTCATAATTGGACTTTATAGATATGGTTTTGGGCCCAATTGGATCCAACTAATTAGCCTAAACCAAACTTGGCCCAACCAAGCCCATTAAGCCCAATTACAACTTTACAAGCCCAATTCCAAATTTAAGCCCAATTAATTTAATTTCAAAATTCCAAATTTCATAATTAATTAACCAAAGTGTATGCCATAATTAATTAACCAAATTAACATTTCCAAAATACCAATTCACTCAATTAATTATGCTCATTATCATCAACATATGTCCAACACATTTGAATAAAAAATCACATCATTTTACATGCTAATACTCACGGTAATTTGGGGTTTTTCATGTCCGATTCGGTTTCAATCAAATTAGATCCATAATCAACATTACCCAATGTTTTCCAACTCATCCAATGATCAAAAACACAAAAAATCACCATGACATATTTGGGCACTAGTCTCGGCCAAGCCTACAATTTGGGGAAAAAATGATCCAATCCATTTTTCACAAAAATGATCACAAATAACTCCAAGTCATTCATTTACAAGCATGCTCAAACAATCAATTTCACTCAAACATGCTCAAATTCAATTTACCCAAATTTTACCCTAATTTAGTTTATGCATCTCAAAATGGCTCTGATACCATTGTTGGGTTGCTATTAAGTCCCAATGATCAATTCAAGCAATGAAACACATGTGAATACAACAATGAAATATGGCGGAATCATACTCACATTGATCGGTTGTGCGATGCGATGAACAAAATCCTTGTGCTCCTCCTAGAAGCTCTCGGCAGTGGGCTTGATTTTGCTCATCCAATTTTCGGTCAACCTCCATGGATGTCCTCCATTGATGCTCCAAGCTCCAAGCTTTGCAAATGGTGATTCCATGCTCACAAGTTAGTTCCCTATCACCTTAGGATGACCCTTCATGTGCTAGCATTGGCAAGATTTGCTATAAATCTTCCTTTTCACTTGTTCTTGCTCACGGTTTTGGCAAGCCAAAAGTGGAGAAAGAATTGGCCCTAGGCCGAATAGAAAGAGAAGAGGGAGAGAGAGAAGTGTGTGTTTGGTTTGTGTATCTAATACACTTATTTGATTTTCCAAAAATCAAATAAAGATATACCAAAATGATTGTAAAAGGCTTTCAAAAAGTGAACAAAAATTTGGAGCCAAAAGTTGTAATTAATGACTTCCAACTACCACCATCAATCACAAGTGACAAGTTGTCACATCACTCAAATAGTATAGACATCACATCAATTGATTGACTAGTGATTTGACGCTTGATGTGACTTGTGGCCGCACTTAAATTCACAATGCGAGTGCGCCTGCAAACACTCCCGGGCTCGGGTTCGCTAATTCCAAATTAACGAATTTTCCATTGCAACGTAATTAAATAATTATGCCTAACAAAATCACTATTCACGTCTAAATTAACTCGTTCGCCCGAATTAAAATCTAATTTTAATTCCGCGTCGAAATCCAATTTCATATAATATATCGAATATATTATTTTATCGATTAATTCCAAATTAATCGTTCTCTCTCTTTAATTAATATTTTATCCCAGATAAAATATCTCCGTAATTAATCCCGGATTAATTTTCTCTCTCTTATAATTAATCCCAGATTAATAAAGTGCGAGTCATACGTCATCGGTGAATTTTCGGGAAGTGACCCATGAGATCCCCGGATATGTTGGCAGTAAATCCGGTCGTTGGACTATCCGAACACGTACGTACCTAGTACTACATTTTTACCGATTTACAAGACATGGTTGGCTTCTAGCAAAGCACCGTGCCTACCCAATTCTCCAGAAATATTCTTACTGGAATATATGATCTATATCAGGTCTAATATACTTAGTATTGCGTATAACGATCCAGTATCGGATGTCACGTGCAAGGCCTAAGGCTGGAAATGTGTCTGCCCCGTACGAAGCACATATCGGATCTCTGATAAATAGTCTCTATAATCGGATAATCATGACCTAGTCATATTATCCCGATGACTACAGTACATAAGAGCACCAGTTCCGTATCCTATGTGATCATCATCTCCACTATGAGTGGAGTGATACTTCCATCTCTACATCACACCCAATTCACTACGATTCTCATATACCCAGAAGAGGCGTTCACAGAACCTGTTAAAGCCCTAGACGACCAAAACCAAAGTATATTGATTGTCGCAAGTATTAACGGTGCAAGTCTCAGGTTAAGACCAAATACACCTACCCTGATTCGGACTTCCATAGACACATAGTCATACTACCAATGGAATTCTGAGGGGTCTATCCAGAGCGAAGCTGTTACCCTACCATCGGTAAACACAATCTCCTATTACACTTGCATGAGTATCCTATACCCAAATATATGAGAACTATGTCGTTATGCTCCCACAACGCGCACAAGTGTAATACTAATATATTCTACATTATCGATGTACAATCTGGATAATACTACGACTAGGGATATTTAATGATTAACCTTTGTGGATTGATACTGTCTCATATCATCTCAATCCGGAACTAATCATATGGACCTTCTATCATTTATACATCTTGGTAATCTAATTACAAATGATAAAAGAGCAATTTCCTTTGTCACATAGTTAATTGTACAACAACACCATGATCTGTACAAATAGTGATGCTATGGGCCATAATCGTCCAACAATATGCTAACACAGAGAATATCTTGCAACCTCATTCTGGCTTCAATAATCAAATAGCTTAGCAGAAACCTTCCTTAGAAGACCTCATGAGTGTTAGACAATTATGACCCATAGTGTCACTATTTGTAAAAGACATTGTGGTTTTTGTACAAATTAATTATGTAACAATGAAATAGCATTTTATCATTTTGTAATTTGATTACTTAAATATATAAACGATAAAAGTCTCTATGATTAGTTCCAGATTATAAGATATGAGACAATATCAATCCATAAAGGTTTAATCATTGAATATCCCTAGTCGTAGTATTATCGAGACTGGACATCGATAATACAGAATAGACTAGTATTGCACTTTTACGTGTTATGGAAGCGTAACGACATAGTTCTCATATATTTAAGTATTGGATACTTATGCAAGTGTGATAGGAGGTTGTGTTTATCGATGGTACGGAAACAGCTTCGCTCTGGATAGACCCCGCGGAATCCCATTGGTAGTATGACTATGTGTCTATGGGAATCCGCATCAGGGTAGGTGTATTTGGTCTTAACCTGAGACTTGCATCGCTAGTACTTGCGACAATCAATACACTTTGGTTTTGGTCGTCCAAGACTTTAACAGGTTCTGTGTACACCTCTTCTGGGTTTATTGAGAATCGTAGTGTATTGGGTGTGATGTCAAGACAGAATTATCACTTCATCATATGGAGATGATGATCACGCAGGGATACAGAACTGGTGCTCTAAATGGTTGCAACCATCGGGATAATATGACAAGGTAATGATTATCCAATTAAAGAGACTAGTTTCTTGTAGTCCGATATATGCTTCGTACGGGGCAGACACTATTCCAGCCTTAGGCCTTGCATGTGACATCTGATACCGGATCGCAATACGCAATACTACGTATACTACGCCTGACATAGATTAAATATTTCTTTAAGAATATTTCTGGAGAAATGGGTAGGCAATGTGCTTTTCTAGAAGCCAACCATGTCTCGTAAATCGGTAAAAATATAGTACGAGGTATGTACGTGTTCGGATAGTCCGACGACCGGATTTACTGCCAACATATCAAGGGATCTCATGGGTCGCTTCCCGAAGATTCACCGATGACGTATGATTCAAACATAATTAATCTGGGATTAATTACGGAGAGATTTTATCTAGGATAAAATACTATTTGAAGAGAGAGAACGATTAATTTGGAATTAATCGATAAAATAATATATTTGATTTATTAAACGAAATTAGATTTCGACGCGGAATTAAAATTGGATTTTAATTCGGGCAAACAAATTAATTTAGAATTAATTCGCGAGCGACGTGAATAGTAATTTTGCTAGTCATAATTATTTAATTAAATTTGATTTAATTACGTCGTAACGAAAAATTCGTTAATTCGGAATTAACGAACCCGAGCCCGGAATGCGTTTGCGGGCCCACTCGCATTTTGAATTAAAGTGGGGCCCACAAGTCACATCGTGCATCACATCGCTTGTCACTTTAGTGATGGACATCAAGTCACCTTTTTATGATTAACAACCAGTCACTATTCATGAAAGTGGTAGTTGAAAGCATTGAATGCTTATTTTCCCTCCAAAATTGCTTTATGCTTTTTGGAAAAGCATATACCATTTTGTGTGTTGACTTTGGAAGTTGTAATTGGTTTTAGAAACAAAAGAAACACAAACTCTCTCAACTCTCTCATGTTGGCCGAATCCTCCAAGGCTTAAAGTGAAAATTTTGTTGCAATTTTTTCCAAAGCTAGCTCTTGAAGAATCATTCTAAGGTGATAGGGAAACCAACCTTTGAGCTTGGAATCACCATCAAAGCTTGGAGATTGAAGATAAAACAACCAAAGGTGACCTTGGCCGAGCACTTCAAGGGCTTATTGATTTGATGTTCAACGCATCCTAAAACTGATCAAAGTGAGTATGATTCCGCCATATCTCCTTTTGTATTCACATGTTTTTATGCTTAAATATGATCTTGGGAATGCCTTAGAAACCAACAATGGTATCATGGAGCCAATTTAAGCATGAAATATGATTAGGGTTCATATACTAAAATTTGGGTAAATTGGATTTGAGCATGATTTAACCAAATTGTTTGTTTAAGCATGCTTGTAAATGGATAACTTGGAGTTATGTGTGATCAATTTTATGAAAAATTAATTGGATCAATTTTTTGCCCAAATTATAGGCTTGGCCAAATGTGTGTATAGCCCTAAAGTCATGGTATTTTTGTTTTTTGATCATTGGATGAGTTGAAAAACATGGTTATGTTGATTTGAGATTCAATCGGATTGAAATCGGAATCGAACGTAAATAAACCCTAAAATGTCGTGAGCTATGGAGCATGAAATGAGATGATTTTTTGTTTCAAAATGTTGGACATGAGTTGAACAAATTAATACATGATTAATTGATTAAATTAGTATTTTGGAAATATTAATTTAGATAATTAATTGATGTAATACACTTTAATTAATTGAATTTTGAAATTTGGAAAATTAAAATTTAATTAGTTGGGCTTGATTTAGAATTGGGCTTATAATGTTGTATTTGTGCCTAATGGGCTTGGTTGGGCCAAGTTGGTTTAGGTCAATTGGATTGGATCCAAATTGGGCCTAAATCATTCCATTAAGTCCAAATATGACAAATGTGCCTTTTATGTTTAATTGGGCCTTATGGGCCGAAATTGGTTTCTTGGCAAATATGGTGATTCCTTAATTGGGCTTTGGTATTTAGGGTTGACCCATATTGACCAAAGTCCATGCCTTAAGAAATTAATTGAAAGCCCATTGGACTTTAATTAAACGACATTGGATGTTAATTGGGCTTTGAGACCCATTTAGATTAGATTTGGAATCTAAGTCGTAAAAGCGCATTAAAAAGTGTAGTTATTTAATTTGGAATTAAATATAAATTAGTATTGAATACGAATTAAATTAGATTTAAATTGTAGTTCGATATAATTCAAGAATTCGTACTTTGAGTACTTATTCTCAAACGAGTTGGACTCACGCAAAATCAAATCGTTGTTTGAACATTGGATGATCACTTTATTCAAGATTAATTAATTGGATTAGATTGATTGAATAACATGCTTTGTGTGAATACATGGATGTGTTTATGAATAATGTATATCGGATGGATATTAGAGGGGAAATGACAATTTTGGAAATTGTTGTAAATTTAGAATTTATTAAATTGGACCTGCGTGTCTAGCCTTATCTCTCTTGATTCTTTGTATTTCTCTTCTCACCTAATTCCCCTCAATGTTAATGAGGTTTCTTTAATTGTATTATGTAATTGGGTAGAAGTAAGAATAGTGCTAGCGGGGAGAGGAAAGAGAGTGATTTGTTCTAGGAACAATCTGTAAGATATCAATCCGTATATCATTATTAATTTATTTTCGCGCCTTATTATGCTTTTAGAATGCATGCTTAAGGGTGTATGATGAGACCTAACAAAGATAATAAATTGGTTGCCAATTTACGCGAAAAACCCTCAATAAATATTAAGCGTTTTCATTCCATTGAGTGATTCTTACTCAAGATCCAAGATTGGCACTGGTTTGTTGGCCAAAGTCAAGACCTTTGTCCATCGTGGATGTGTTTGAATCATGAAGGCTTTGTTACATATCGTGTGTCTTGTCTAAGTTGTGATTTTTTGGCCAAAGTCAAGATCACTTCTTATCCATCGACATCGATTATGAACCTTTCCAAAGTTAATGGGTTCCGCTTAACTGGAATCATTAAGCTTATTATGCCAAAGCCAAGGCTTAGTTGTTTCTGAGGAAAAAGGTTAGGAAAATATATTGGATATATTGGCATATATATTGTATATATGTTTCGGACTTGGAGATCCACCTACCGGATCTAGGAATTGGATGAGATCCAATTGATCTTAGGATCTACCTAGTTAAATATCATACAGCTTGTTGGCCAAAGTCAAGGTTGTGTGTTTTATTTAACGGGATCCTAGCCCACTAGGAAACTAGGTTTCCCGAGTACTCAACAGAGGTTAGAGGCTCACCGAAAAATAGTGGGAGGCTAGTATTGAATTTGCAATTTCGTTCAAATACTTAGCTTTACGCGCTTTCAAATTATTTCGTCAATTACTTTTATTAGTTGGACTAATATATTATATTTTTTTTATAACAGTTAGACTGTACCCATACATCGTTAATCGAATAGTTGGACTATTGCGGTTAAGATGACAGGAAAGTTAAGCATTAGAGATATTGTCATGGGTGACAACGTCTTTAATGGCACAAACTTTCAGGACTAGGATATGAATCTCAGAATTGTTCTGGGATCTGAGAAGTTACTCTATACTATAGAGCGACCTCTTGGGCCTAAGCCCCGACCTGATCAGTTGCTTGAGCTAGAGCTTTGGAAGACTCATAGCGATGACAATACGACTGCTCAATCGGTAATGCTTGCCGCTATGACTCCGCAATTCCGTCGTCAAAACAAGGGGTTGGATCCCTATGAGATGATGGCGAAGTTGCATGATCTTCACCGATCTAACCTTAGATCGCAAAGATATGAGTTGCAAAAGAAGCTATTCTGCGCTCGAATGTCAGAGGGTCCGTCTGTTGAGCATCATGTGTCACAGATGATTGCTGACATTGAGCAGCTCAGACAGATGGGCATAGTCTTCGAGGCCGAGACTTCAGTAGATTTGATCTTACAGTTTCTCCCCGACACTTGGAGTGGGTTCATCATGAACTACAACATGTTGAACCAAGACAAAATCTTGGAGAGTTGATGTCCACTCTGCGTGAGCAGAAAAGGAGCTTCTTAAGGCAAGAAGCGCGAGACGCACTATGCTTCAACATCTCAGACTCCGAGGGCTTGGCCCAAGGCGACTGGAGGTGTCAAGAAGAAAGAAGCATAAGAATAAGGGCAATGCCAAATCGTCAAAGGGTTCTGGGAAACCTAAGGAAAAATCCCAAGATGTTTGTCTGCAGTGCGGCAAGCGGGGTCACTGGAAGTATGACTGCCGCGAGTACAAGGCACACATGAAGGAAATCAAAGCGGGCAAGGCTCCGGCTTCAGGTATGTTTGTTATAGAAATAAACATGTCTACTACTAGTTTTAAAAATTGGATTTTTGATTCTGGTTGTGGAACTCATATATGTACTGATGTGCAGGATCTGCAGATTAGCAGGAGACTGGCCTCAGGAGAGATTGACCTCCGCGTTGGAAATGGGACACAGGTCACCATTTTGGCTGTTGGCACTTTTGTTTTGGAACTGCCCTCGGGCATGTACTTAAAATTACAGACTGTTATTATGTACCTAGTTTGACTAGGAATATTATTTCTGTATCTATGTTAGCCCAATGTGGGTACACTTTTGTATTTAGAAAACACTGGGTGTTTTATGTATAAAAATGATATGGAAATTTGCACTGCTGATGTAAATAATGGTCTATATATTTTGAATATGAATCAATCTCAAACATATAATGTAACAAACAAAAGGCTTAAAGTAAGTAACAAAGATGAAACTTACATGTGGCATTGTCGTCTGGGACACATAAACAATACACATATATCCACACTTTCGAAGAGTGGGTACTTGGACGGATTTTATCCAAATTCATATGACGTCTGCGAATCTTGTTTATTAGGTAAGATGCCTAAATCACCTTTTAGGGGTAAAGGTGCACGTGCCACCCCTTGTTCATAGTGACATTTGTGGGCCCATGTCTAGCCAGGCTAGAGGTGGATATGAATACTTCATAACCTTTACGGATGATGCATCGCGTTATGGTTATGTGTATCTTATGAGACACATGTCGAAAACTTTTGAGAAATTCAAAGAGTTTCGACACGAAGTAGAAAAACAGACCGGCAAAAGTATTAAGACATTACGGTCGGACCGTGGTGGTGAATACTTGAGCAATGAGTTTCTTGATTACTTGAAAGAATATGGTATTCTTTCACAGTGGACTCCTTCAGGAACACCGCAATTAAACGGTATGTCCGAACGGAGAAACCAAACTTTGTTAGACATGGTAAGGTCTATGATGAGTCGTACAGAGCTACCTATTTCCTTCCGGGGATATGCATTGAACAGTACAATACTTATTTTGAATAAGGTTCCGTCAAATTCTATTCAACAAACTCCATATGAAATATGGACATGAAAGAAACTGGGTTTCTCATTCCTGAAGATTTGGGGTTGCTGGGCATAAGTCAAACATTTGGAAGGTACCAAACTAGAACCCAAATCGGATAAATGCCTATTTGTAGGATATCCTAGGGAAACCAAAAGATATTACTTCTATCACCCACAAGAGAACAAAGTATTTGTTGCTCTACATGCAGTTTTCCTTGAGAAGGAATTCTTAAATGCAGTGATAAGTGGGAGGAAAGTAGAACTCGATGAAAATCGGAGTGATACTGTTCCTGGCACAGAATCCTTAACGGAACATGAACAGTCCATCAGGGATGAGACTGTACCACAATCTTCGAATACACAAGGACCGCGTAGGTCGAAGAGAGTCAGAAAACAACCTGAGAGGTATGGGTTTCTGATCTCACCTCATGTGGATATTAATCTTATTGAGGAAGACGAGCCGGCTACGTATGAGGAAGTGATACAAGGTATCGACTCCGGTTTATGGCAAGATGCCATGAATTCGAAATGGATTCCATGTACACCAACCAAGTTTGGACACTGGTTGATGCACCAGAAGGCGTAAAGCCTATTGGTTGCAAATGGGTCTTCAAGAGGAAGACCGACATGGATGGCAACATACAAACGTACAAAGCTAGGCTTGTAGCGAAAGGGTATCGTCAACGACATGGTGTCGATTACGACGAAACTTTTTCAACCGTTGCCATGATTAAATCCATTCGGATAATGCTTGCTATTGTTGCATATTTCGATACGAGATATGGGAGATGGACGTCAAAACCGCTTTCCTTAACGGAAACCTTTTGGAGGATGTTTATATGCAACAGCCTGATGGTTTTGTCGTACCAAGACTTGCAAATAAGGTTTGTAAGTTAAATCGATCCATTTATGGATTGAAGCAAGCATCGCGTTCTTGGAACCAACGTTTTGATGAGATCATAAAAGAATATGATTTCGTTCAAAACGAGGATGATCCTTGTGTATATAAGAAGGTTAGTGGGAGCGCACTGACATTCATTGTCCTTTACGTTGATGATGTATTGCTTATTGGCAATGACATTCCCATGTTAACATCGGTGAAAGCTTGGCTTTCATTAAAATTCTCCATGAAAAATCTGGGGAGAAGCAGCCTTTATTCTAGGAATAAAGATCTACCAGGATAGATCTAGAAAGCTGCTTGGACTCTCCCAGAGCACGTACATTGACAAAGTGTTGAAGATATTCAACATGGATCAGTCCAAGAGGGGACTGTTGCCAGTGTCACATGGCGTCACTCTATCTAAGGACATGTGTCCTAAAACTCAAGATGAGAGAGACAACATGAGTCGGATACCGTTCGCCTCGGTAGTCAGATCGATCATGTATGCCATGATATGTACGCGACCTGATGTCTCGTATGCTTTGAGCATGTGTAGTCGCTATCAGGCCGATCCAGGTGATGGTCACTGGATGGCGGTTAAGAATATCCTTAAGTATCTTAGACGAACTAAGGATGCTTTCTTAATCTATGGAGATGGAGAACTTGAGGTAACTGGGTATACCGATGCAAGTTTCCAAACCGATAAAGACGACTGCAAGTCGCAATCCGGGTACATATTTTGTTTGAATAACGGAGCAGTAAGCTGGAAATCTTCCAAGCAAGAGACTGTTGCCGATTCAACAATAGAAGTGGATTCTATCGATGCAGCTGAAGCAGCAAAAGAGGCAGTTTGGATCCGTAAATTCCTAATTGGATTAGGAGTAGTTCCGTTAGCAGCTGAGCCTGTTCCATTGTATTGTGACAATAACGGGGCTATAACGCAGGCTAAGGAACCACGGTCTCATCAACGATCCAAGCATGTTCTTCGACGTTTCCATCTGATTCGTGAGATCATACATCGTGGCGATGTGAAGATCGAGAAGGTCGCATCAGAGGACAACATTGCAGATCCACTGACGAAATTAGATGCTTGAGTGACTGGCTAGAGGCCAAGTGGGAGATTGTTAAACAATTATGACCATAGCGTCACTATTTGTAAAAGACATTGTGGTTTTTGTATAAATTAATTATGTAGCAATGAAATTGCATTTTATCATTTTGTAATTTGATAACTTAAATATATAAATGATAAAAGTCCCTATGATTAGTTCCGGATTATAAGATATGAGACAGTGTCAATCCATAAAGGTTTAATCATTGAATATCCTAGTCGTAGTATTATCGAGACTGGACATCGATAATGCGGAATAGACTAGTATTGCACTTGTGCGTGTTATGGAAGCATAACGACATAGTTCTCATATATTTAAGTATTGGATACTTTTGCAAGTATGATAGGAGGTTGTGTTTACCGATGGTATGGAAATAGCTTCGCTCTGGATAGCCCCGCAGAATCCCATTGGTAGTATGACTATGAGTCTATGGGAATCCGCATCAGGGTAGATGTATTTGGTCTTAACTTGGGACTTGCATCGCTAGTACTTGCGACAATCAATACGCTTTGGTTTTGGTCTCCCAGGACTTTAACAGGTTCTGTGTACGCCTCTTCTGGGTTTATTGAGAATCGTAGTGGATTGGGTGTGATGTCAAGATGGAAGTATCACTTCAGTCATATGGAGATGATGATCACGCAGGGATACAAAACTGGTGCTCTAAATGGTTGCAACCATCGGGATATATGACAAGGTCATGATTATCCGATTAAAGAGACTAGTTGCTTGTAGTCCGATATATACTTCGTACGAGGCAAACACTATTCCAGCCCCGGGCCTTGCATGTGACATCCGATACTGGATCGCAATACGCAATACTACGTATACTACATATACTACGCCTGACATAGATTTAATATTCCTTTAAGAATATTTCTGGAGAATTGGGTAGGCACGGTGCTTTGGTAGAAGCCAACCATGTCTCGTAAATCGGTAAAAATATAGTACGAGGTACGTACGTGTTCGGATAGTCCGACGACCGAATTTACTGCCAATATATCCAGGGATCTCATGGGTTGCTTCCCGAAGATTCACCGATGACGTATGATTCAAACATAATTAATCTGGGATTAATTACGGAGAGACTTTATCTAGGATAAAATACTATTTGAAGAGAGAGAACGATTAATTTGGAATTAATCGATAAAATAATATATTCGATATATTAAACGAAAATAGATTTCGACGTGGAATTAAAATTGGATTTTAATCCTGGCAAACAAATTAATTTGAATAATTCGCAAGCGATGTGAATATTAATTTTGCTAGGCATAATTATTTAATTAAATTTAATTTAATTACGTCGCAACGGAAAATTCGTTAATTCGGAATTAACGAACCCGAGCCCGGAATGTGTTTGCGGGCCCACTCGCATTTTGAATTAAAGTGGGGCCCACAAGTCATATCACACATCACATCGCTTGTCACTTTAGTGATGAAAGTCAAGTCACCTTTTTGTGATTGACAACCAATCACTATTCATGAAAGTGGTAGTTGAAAGCATTGAATGCTTATTTTCCCTCCAAAATTGCTTTATGCTTTTTGGAAGAGCATATACCATTTTGTGTGTTGACTTTGGAAGTTGTAATTGGTTTTAGAAACAAAAGAAACACAAACTCTCTCAACTCTCTCATGTTGGCCGAATCCTCCAAGGCTTAAATGGAAAATTTTGTTGCAATTTTTTCCAAATCTAGCACTTGAAGAATCATTCTAAGGTGATAGGGAAACCAACCTTTGAGCTTGGAATCACCATTAAAGCTTGGAGCTTGAAGATGAAACAACCAAAGGTGACCTTGGCCGAGCACTTCAAGGGCTTATTGATTTGGTGTTCAATGCATCCTAAAACCATTCAAAGTGGGTATGATTCTGCCATATCTCCTTTTGTATTCACATGTTTTTATGCTTAAATATGATCTTGGGAATGCCTTAGAAACCAACAATGAGCACGTTTGTTGCTAAAACTTCAGAGAGGTTTGAGAAGAATGAGTCGAGACTGAACAATATTGAAACACACATGGGCAATATAGGGGCAACAATGAAGTCCTTAGAAGTGCAAATAGGGTAGCTTGCTTATTCTACGGCTAATCAATAGAAAATGGGTATTTACCAGTAATACCGAGGTAAATCCTAAGGAGTAGTGCGAAGCCATAACCCTCGGGAGTGGAAAAGAGACTAAAGATACCTCTCAGGACCAAGGCAGTCAAGACAAAGAAGAAGCAATTCAAGAGGAAATAATAAGGAAAAAAATGGAATATTGCAATAGCTCCTTCATATAAGCCATCTCTCATCCCAAAAACACCTCTAACACATCCTCAGTGCTTTCAATGGAATAAATTGGATGATCAGTTCGCCAAGTTTCTCGATATCTTTAAGAAGATCAATATCAACATCCCATTCACAGATGTTTTGGAACAAATGCCAAACTATGTGAAGTTTATGAAGGAGATGATGTCTAAGAATAGGAAGCTGGAAGATTTTGAAAATGTAGCACTCATAGAAGAGTGTAGTGTTATCATACAGAATAAGCTTCCTCCAAAGCTAAAGGATCCTAACAGCTTTACCATACAATGCACTATTGGGAATCAATATTTTTGGTAAGGTGCTATGTGATTTGGGTGCTTGTATCAATCTCATGCCCTTATCCATCTACAAACAGTTGGGCATAGGAGAGATGAAACCAACCACAGTTACATTGTAGCTAGCAGATAGATCCCCAACCTACCCACGAGGAATAGTAGAGGATGTATTGGTTAAGGTGGATAAGTTCTACTTCCATGCTGAATTCTTTGTTCTTGATATGGAAGAGGATCATGACATCCCAATCATCATCGGGAGACATTTCTTGGCAACCAGCAGAGCAATCATTGATGTGTAGAAAGGTGAACTGAAAATGAGAGTTCAAGATGAAGAAGTCACCTTCAGTGTTTTCCGAGACATGTCGAGTCCTTAAGGTGTTGAAGAATGTCGCAGGATAGACATTGTAGAAAAACTAGTTGCAATAGATAATGACTATGTGATAGGCCCATCTCAATGTATTATAGCCAACACACATGGTGAATCTGTAGTTAAGCAACCAAAGAGCATAGTGCAACCATGCAAAGAAGATCATCCACCGCCAGAAGTGAAATTGATCCCAAAGCTTCGTAAAAAGAGGAAATTAAGAGTCAGTGCTCACTTGAAGATGATCTTTGGGAAGCTCAAAAAGTGATCAAGCCAATTTTACCATATGTGTTGTCCAAAATTTCAACCATTAGTAGACCCTGAAGGACCATACATGGATAAACTGCCACAACTAGCCAAAAATTCTTTTTGATGTCATAACAATTGGTGGACACAAAAGAAAAAGACACATAATATTACCTGGTCCATTACATTGAAGCCATCATTACCACTTGGGTGGTTGCGTCTGGCTGAAGACATTAAACTTAACGCTAGTGGCGAGGCAACCATTACATTTGTTTGTTTTATTTCCTATTAATTAGTTTACATGTGTGTTTATGCAGGTGTTAATACAACTCACACAGCCCGCAACCAAGTTTTGACCAGTATGAGCCTGATCAACTTCATACACGGTAGTGTTTTTCCTCACTCATGTTTCTTTATGTTTATCTTACATTTAGGAAAATGCAAGTTTTAAGTTTGGGGGTGTGTGCATGTAGTGATAGTATCTGTTATTTTTAAAATAAAAATTTATTTTTAGTCCTATATAATAAAACATAAAGTCCAAATGATGAGTTTTGTTTGCTTTCGGATGAAATCTTAGAAATGATATGTTCATAATTTACTTTTATCTGATGCCTTGAGTAGGTGATCTAAGTTAGACTCGTAAGCACTTAACAATAGGTTTTTAGCAGTTGAACCTAGGTAGTTGGCAAAGTGACTAGGTGAAGAAATTATTTACCGATGAATGACCGTTTACTTAGATGTCTATCTCGATTTGCTAGTGTTATGATGTATGGTATGGTTAAAAACGAAAGAGAAAAAAATGAGAGTTTTGAAAAAAAAAAAAAAAAAAAAAGAAGTTATACAACCTATAACCAATAAGCATGAATTCATCCATGGGCGAGTGTTAGGACCACCATAAGGAGAAATGCTATCTTAAAGGGTAGGTGTGTTGAAATAAAAATGAAAAAGAAAATGGAAAGAAAAAATTGTACCATACTAAGCAAGAAAAGACAAATACAAGAGCACTTTTAAGACATCTAGGTTGGTTTGACCCATCGAACCCCAAATTTTGAGACGAAATCATCGAGTTGGCTTAAGTCGAGCTATGATTGAACCTTTACACACACACATTGCGAGTCTGGCTTAGATAATTTATTCAAGAACTTGGATTTTAGTTGCATTGAGTATTTTGAAAGTTCTCTGATTTCATTGGTAGGCATTCTTTGAGAACAATATTATGTGTAACTATCAGGACTATTTTATTTTGTTTGCTTTTATATTTTTGCATGATTGCATGTTAAATGACCTTTGTGGGTGTCATCGCTGTAAGCGCTCACGAGACTATAACTCATCCACTAGGGTCGCCTAGAGGTTTAAAGGTTTGTTGCATACGCTAAATACAATCGTGATCCCTACGAAAGTGGCCTAGTTAATTTTGTTACTTTTGTTTTTTTTGTTTTTATTTAGTTTTTATTTAGTCTTTTTCTCGGGACTATCATAATCTTAAGTTTGGGGGTGTTTGATAAGTGCGGTTTATACCCACTTATTCATGCATTCTTAGCTTACTATTTTGTTAGGTTCTGTATCATTTTAATATATTTTATAGTTTCTTTTATGTTTTATTGATAGGAAGCATTGAAACATGGATCTTGAGGCAAATGGACTTATTTTGGGACCTTACGGACGCAACGGAAGCACGCCTGAAGGCTAAATTCACAGAAAACACTCACCCTCAAAAATGGGGTGGCGTTGCGATGACCATTATGGCGTCGCGATGCCCCACCAGGATGCCAACATCGAAATTCCCAAGGATTTGACATCGCGACGCTGCGGCAAAATCCTAAAATCTTCAGAAATCATTATTCTACAAGTACAATGACTCCAAGACTTCCATATAAATATAGAAGCTCGTCCAAAACCCTAAAATAGGGGAAAAATACAAAACAATGAGTTTTAAACACTTATTTTAGAGAGATCCAAGGAATAAGATTGAAGAGCGACAAGAGGAGATGAATGCGGTGACATCCAAAGATAAAAGGATTCGATTCAGGTTTTATCTTATAGTTTCTTTCTTTAAACTCTAATGATATCTAACATGTTCTTGACATTATATTCACTGTTTTTATCTTTAGTCATGAACTAACTCTATTAAACTATAGGATGATGTAGCTTATGCTTGAACCTATGTATTGATTGCCAAATTAATTGTTACGAAATTTTATTTGAGTTTATTTATATTCTCTTGTGTTTAATGCTTCTAGTTTGTCGGCCACAAATTAAGATGATGCATTTTTAGAATCTATCACTCGGGAGAGGGGATTTTGACTATGATCTAGAGAATATAACCTAGAAGATTTGTAGAGTTTGGGAGAACCTATAATCCCTTTGAAGTCGTTAACAAATAATTACAGGACGTAATATATTGTTAATTACTAGATTTTTATAGGGATATCGAAGTCTGTAATTGATAATATATTCAATCGGTATTCGGGAGAGGGAGTTAGAATAATTTAGTATTCTTGGCTTTTAAATAATGCAACTGAATAAGAATTGATTGGCATAGCAAATACATAAGGGATAGTTAGGTGAAATCAGACTCTAGAACCTCTCTCATCTTAGATTATCTCAAGTTAAAAGTTTAGATTTCTTGTTTCTTAGTTTTTAGTCTTAATTTAGTTTATCTTAAATTACTTTCTAAATAAAGTTAAGTTTATCAATTATAGTACTTAGTGAGAATTTGATTACAATCCCTGTGGATTCGACATTCATACTTATCTTTACTAAAACTTGACATCGTATACTTGCAGTACGATAACAAGCTTCCTAGTATATATTACTGAGAAATGCACAAATTTAAAGAATTAATTCTACATTCAATTCTCTGTCAATTCTCTTGTTTTTAGTTGACTTGTAAAGCTTTGTAGTTCTTCTCTCATTAACTGTATTTTTTTATAAATAATCAATATAAAATGTGTCTAATTTTCCCCTAACACCATTGTGTATCAGTTGGTTTTCATTATTGTTGTCTCTTTTGTACATAAGCCTATATTTGTTCTGGTTCAAGAAGCAGGATCTTGATCCAAGATTCTGGTCAAGAAGCAACATAATCTTAACCGACTGGTATTAGAGTCTCATCGGAAGGTCTAGGCTATGTCCATGGCAATGGTTGATATTGAAAAGTTCACCAGTGATGGTGACTTCACCCCTTAGAAGTTGAAGATGCGGGTTTTATGGGTTCATCAATGGCTGAAGTATGATCTTGATGAAGAGAAAGATGATTCAAAGGCAACTACAAGTTCCCTCACTGGAGCACAAAATTCTGATATCTTTAAGAAAGCACATAGTGCTATGATCTTGAGTCTTGGTGATAAGTTATTGAGGGAAGTTTCTGAAGAAAAGACTGTTGTGGGTATTTAGAGGAAACTTAAGGTCTTGTACATGACAAAATCATTGGCAAACAGATTGTAACGGAAGAAGAAGTTGTACACGTTTGCAACGGTTGAAGGTATGTCCATCTAAAAACATATAGATAGCTTTAATAATATCATATTAGATCCTGAGAACATTGAGGTGAAAATTGATAATGAAGACAAAGTTATTCTGCTACTGAGTTCCCTCCCTGACTCATACAAAAACTTAATTGATACAATATTTTATGAGAGAGATACCTTACCAACGGAAGATATGAAGTCAAATTTAAATTCAAATGTGTTAAAAATGAGGCTTGATGGCAAATATTTGGATTCTGGTGAAGGGCTAACAGCAAACGCAGGGCCTAAAAAGAAGAAAAAAAGATTAAAAGCAAAAACAACGGTCCAAGAAACCCGCAAAGAATAAAGAGTCTGTCAAAGAAAGAATGAAGAAGAGAAAGTGTTCTACTGCAAGAAGTAGAGACACTACATTAGAGACTATGCAGAGAAAAAAAGAGGGGCAAGATGGCTCTGGTGATGCAGCTGTTACATCAGATGAGTAATCTAATGATGGCTATCAAAATGCATATTTGTTGATCTCTACAAATGGTAATACAGAAGGTCAGTGGGTACTTGATTCAGGCTATTCTTTTCATATGTGTCCTCATAAATCATTATTTCATCATTACCAGCCCATATATGGAGGTAGGGTGCTTATAGAAAACAATTGCGTGTAAAATAGTTGGTTTGAGTCTGTCAATATTAAAATGTTTATTGGATCAAAAGAACATTACCTAATATGAGACACGTGTCTGAGTTAAAGAGAAATCTAATCTCTTTAGGCATGTTGGATGCCTCACAACACTTCTTTAAATCGGATGAAGGAGCAATAATGGTGATGAAGGATGGAATGGTTGTTATAAGGGGCGAAAAGAGGAATGGACTATATGTACTAATTGGTTCAGCCATAACTGTGAATGTTGCAATGTCACCAACTTCAGAATTGGATAAAACCAAGCTATGACACTTGAGGCTAAGCCATATGAGCCTGAAGGGGATGCAAGAACTGAGAAAAAAATGATGCTTGTGTGGAGATAATGTTGATAGTCTAGAGTTCAGTGAAAACTATATTTTTGGTAAAACACATAGAACGAAGTTCCCAAAAGGTGAGCATAAGTCAAAAAATATATTAGACTATGTGAATTCTAACCTTTAGGTCCTGCTCAAGTGCTCTCTCTCAGTGGAAGAAAGTATTTCATGTCTCTAATTGATGACTTCTCTAGAAAGGTTTGGGTGTATGTACTTAAATCCAAAGAAGAAGTGTTTGAAAAATTTAAAAGTATGGATGGTCCTTGTGCAGAACCAAATTGGAAGGAATGTGAAAGCACTCAAGACAGATAATGGTTCGTAATTTTGCAACAGTTGGTTTGAATATTTATGTCAAAGTAGTGACATCATTAGGCATAAAACAGTAAGGTTCACTCAGTAAAATGGCCTAGTTGAGAGAATGAACATAACCCTTATTGACAAAACCAGGTGTATGCTCATAAATTCTAAGTTACCAAGGATTGTTTGGGCAGAAGCTGTCACAACACCCTACTATATGTTCAATAGGAGTCCATCATCGGCTATCCAGTTCAAGACACCAGAATAGATGAGGTCAAAGAAGCCTACATGGTATGACAACCTCAGGATATTTGGTTGTCCAGTATTTGTGAATGTCAAACAAGGAAAACTTGATGCAATAGCCTTGAAAGACATATTTGTAGGTTACTCTGATGGTGTCAAAGAGTATAAGGTTCGTGTGGACAACATACAATGTGCATAATCAGCAAGATGTGGTGTTTAATGAAGAAGCTATGATCAAAATTGGAGATGATCATGACACCAACACCAAAGCAGATGAATCTCCCTCTGAGAGTTTTAAGCTTAAGGTGGAGCTTCATTCAGACAGATGAAAATCTAATGGAGTGATATCTCATCATGTTTAGCTAGAAGAGATGCAAGGAAGTGATGAATCTGAACTGAGTATGCCACAGGGATCAGATTTACATGATTATAATTTAGCAAAGGACAGAGAAATGAGACAAATAAAGCCTCCAAGAAGGTATCCATGCTTCAGAAAACATGTTTATGCTGACCTAATATCATATGCTTTGATGAGTGCAGATGACATTTGCATAGAAGAGCCTAGCAAGTATTCAGAAGCATTGAAAAGTAGCCATAGTGAAAAATGGCTTAAGGTCATTAATGAAGAGATGAGTTCTTTAGAAAAGAATAAGACTTGGATTCTTGTTCCTAAGCCAACAAATAAGAAGATTGTCATTTGTAAATGGATCTTCAAGAAAAATGAGGGTATTTGATGAACACTAAAAAGTGCACATTTATTAAAAGAAACATCAATCAATTTACACTTGTAGTTTTATTAATCCCCTTAATTCAACATAATAATTAAATTTATATTTTATATATTTTTATTGTGATTTTTATCTTTTATGTGGATGAAATAATATTTTGGATGCATATCTAGAAAAATGGACTTGACATTTGGATTTTGGAGGCCAGAAATTTAATGGGGTGTTCTAACAGCGTACAACTTTAGAAATTCAAACCATGTACAATGTTCGTATTTTGGCCATAATTTTTTACTCCGATATCAGATTGAAGTGATTTTAGTTCCGGATGAAAAAAGACTCAAATATCTACAACTTTACTGCTGACAAGATCTTCTAATTCTAAGTTTTCAAGAACGAAATTGACAAAGAAACCAAAGTGTGTGATATGTAAAAGTCATTATCAAATTAAAAAAAAAAAAAATATTTGTCAATTTCTCCACCAAACATGCTTGCATGTTTGATGGAACAATTGGTGGAGCAATTGATGGAAGCTATTGTCAAATACATGGCAAGAGGTTCTCTGCACTTCATTTTCTTCAGTCTGATTTCCACAAGTCTCTCTGAAAATTTGTGAAGTTTAAGCTCTTGTGTGTTTTATTTTCTTTCAAGCTTTTTTGTATTTTATTTTCTTTCAGTAATAAAATAATGTGTATTTTTATTCAAATTATGAGTAGCTAATTTATTTTTGCTGTGGAAAAAGGTGAAGCTTTTAAAATGAAAATATAGATTAATCTCACTTATATTATAATATATAAATTATAATCTAATGCTTAATACTTAATTTAAATCTTGATTAATTATTGACAAACTTTGATACCGCCTATATGGCTGATTTTATTTATTTAGCATAATTGAGTACCTAACTGGACTTGTTATAGACAGAAGTTATCACCGCCTTTATAGATGGTTTTATATGTTGAGGCATAATTAATTCCTGAAATAAATTAATTGGGTAATAATGATAATTTATATATTATAAAAAGTGAGATTTATATACTTAAAATATTAAAAGTGGATCCCCTAATCTCAGTATTTTATTTTATTATTACAGTCCAATTGTATGGTAACTTACCAGGTTATTTTATTACTTTGACACTCTTATACTTGGGAGTAAATAATCACGTTTTGAGCGTGTCAAGTTTTTGGTGCCGTTGTCGGGGAATATAATTTAGTAGATAGAATAATAATTTAACATCCTTGTATATTTTTTTTTATTTTTTTTTTATATTTTTATTTTTGCATTTTCTGTATCTTTTTTTAACACTACATTTGTATTTTTTTTGGTCATTTATTTTAACCTTTTTTTTTCTTTTCATTCACTTGTTTATTTTTTTCTTTTTGTAAGTATTATATTTGTATTTTTAAATTTTATCATATAGTTTGCATTTAGGTTGCATGAAACACTGGTCTCGATCATCTAACGGTAGATTAAATAGAGAGTCTCCATCACCTTCATCGTCAATCAAAATGGTTAAGAAACAAAATGAAAATCCACCTGCCCAAGTTGAAAACCCAATTGATCAGGAAGAAAACGAGTCTCAGCATGATGATCTTAATCATCCTAGGACACTCAGACAGTTCATGAATCATGCTAGGATAAGATCACCATCTTGCATTGTTTTCCCCCCAAATACAACATGTTTCAATTTTATGTCAAGTGTCATCAAACTTTTACCTATATTCCACGGTCTAGAATCAGAAAATCCTTATCAACACTTAAGGGAATTTGAAGAGGTATGTAATACTTGCACAGACCAAAATTGCAGCATGAATATAATTCGATTAAAGTTTTTCCCTTTTCTTTAAAGGATAAAGCTAAAATTTGGCTGAAGAACCTTAGGTCAGGATCCATTAGAACATGGGATGATTTACAAGAACAGTTCCTAACAAAATTCTTTCCCCCTCACAGGACAAACTTCTTTAAGAGGAGAATCACAACTTTCACACAATAGTCAAGGGAAATACTTTACTAATGTTGGGAGATGTTTAAAGATGTTGAATGCTTGTCCACATCACGGGTTTGAAACATGGAGGCTGGTCGCCTACTTCTACGAGGGTTTAACACCCCAAGATAGACAAGTAGTAGAGATGATGTGTAATGGTGAATTTAGGGACAAAAATCTCGAAGATGCACTAGATTACTTAGAATACATAGCAGAGAATACGCAACAATGGGACACAGTTGGTACTTATGAGTGGTCTGTAAAACCACAGCCATCTGGTAGAGGTATGTTTAACCTTAGGGAAGACCATGACCTTTCTGCTAAGTATGCATCTCTAGCTAAAAAAGTTGAAGCATTAGAAATGAGGAAGAGTGATCATGTCAAGTCAGTTCAAGAAGTCAAGTGACATATCTGTAATTCAAATGACATGTCACACAAGTTTGCCCAACCTTACCAGACCTACAAGAATGTCTCAACGACCAAGTCAGTTCCATAAACACCGTCAAGAGATAAAATCCAAACCCATACTCCCAAACCTACAATTCTGGTTGGAGAAACCATCCAAACTTCTATTGGTGGAATGATAACCAAGCACAATCGTCGCAACACCTCCCTAAGTGCACAAGAATTTTCAAAATTCCCAGAGTTACGCACCATATGTCCCACAACCTAGGAAAACCCTTGATGATACATTGTATGCATTCATTGAGAAACAAGAAGCCATCAATAACTAAAATGTGCAAACAATGAATGATTTGAGAGAAACTTTTGACAAATCACATCTATATTGACCATTAATGAGAAAGGAAAGATTTTAGCACAACCACAACCAAATCCTAAGAGTCATCAAAATCCTCACAATGGTAGTTCTGGAAGTCAACATATAGACCATGTCAAATATGTTATTACTCTTCGTAGTGGTAAGGTTATCCATAAACCTATTCTTGAACCTCACGAAGTTGAAAATAAATTAGATTCAGAGGTTAAGGAAGAGGTTGATGAACCATTACCCCATCGTTGATGATAACAATTTCTCTAATGCACCTCCATTTCCCCAGGTATTAAAAATAAAGAAATTAAACCATTCCCTAGAGATATATGAAATATTCAAACAGGTAAATGTCAATATTCCTTTGTTATATGCCATCCAAAAAATATTATCTTATGCCAAATTTCTGAAAGACTTGTGCACCATTAAAAGAAAACATCAGGTAAGAAAGAAAGCTTTTCTAGCTAAACAGGTAAGTTTCATTCTCTCAACCAATAATGCATTAAAATACAAAGACCCTGGTTGTCCAACTATTTAATGTATTATTGGAAATCAAAAAATTGAACATGCTTTTCTTGATCTTGGAGCCAGTGGCAATTTGCTTCCATTTTCGGTTTATCAACAACTTAATATTGACGAGTTAATACCAACCTCAACTACTCTTTTACTTACCGATAGATCAGTCAAAGTACCGAAAGGAATTATGGAAGATGTGTTAATACAAGTCGATAAATTCATATATCCTGTGGATTTTATTGTCTTGGAAACACAACCTGTAGCTGGTAGTTATAAGCTAATTCTTGTAATACTTAGTCGTCCATTTTTAGCAACAGCTAATACTATAATTAATTGCAGAAATGAAATCATGAATTTGTCCTTTGGCAATATGACATTGAAGCTTAATGTTTTTAACATGTGAAAACAACCATAAGATGAGGATAGTGAAGATGAGATCATAGAGCTAATTGAACCAATTATGGATGAATATATTCAGAGGAGTTTATCTGATCTTACGGAAATTTATACAACTAATTTTCTTGAATCAAGTATACAATTAGATTCGGATATTCCTAATGATTTCTTACTTGATTCTACACAGATACTAGAAGATGATGGAGAGAAACAAAATCTTGAGGAGCTAGGAACACTGAAATAAGAAAAATAAGAGGAAGCACCCAATTTGGAATTGATGACTTTGCCAGAAGAATTGAAGTATACACCTATTGGAGATGAACAAACTCACCCCGTGAAAATTTCTTCCTCTCTCATAAGAGATCAAGAAGGAAAAATACCTCAAGACTTGAGCCATCAAGGTATGGAAGAAACTCTTGCAAAACTCCACATATATTTTCCTTATATCCCCCAAAACGTTCTGATGAAAATTTACAAAGTACGCACTGAAAGAATGAGGCTTCTTATGATCCACGGTATTTCTAGTGATATTCGTTGGGTAATTGAAGTAAGGGTTCGCTTGGCAGGGGAGTCATCTGACCGTTTCATTTTTTACATGTCTGGTTTAGGGAAACGCATATATGCTAAGAACCGAAGAGCTAAACAATTAGGTGTTTGTTATAAATGTGCATGTTGGATGTGCAACACTCGTCATTCTTTAGGAATGGTGTCTGACAACCGTGAAGATAAAATTTAATTCATTAGAGATGGCTTGAGTAAGGAGTCTTTAGATAATATATCACTGACTCTTAAGACGTATCCCAGTAGACATGTTCATCGAGTAATTCGCAATTTTCATACACAATTTCAAAAAGAAAGACCACAATATAGTCTCAGGAATCTTACTTTAAAAGACCTTGTTTTCCAATTGATAAAAAAATTGGATGGGAAACATATCCCTGATCCATAGAGGGGTTCAAGCCGTTACTGGACATAAACCAGAGGAAGATGTGAGCCACAATCACAACTACCAGTACATATTGTTTCAATTTATTGATTCGATTTCCTTTCATTTAAATTATTGTTTTGATTTACTTTAATTTACTGTTTTGATTTCAGTTACTTTAATTTTTGCTGACAATATCTAAATTTTTTGACTTTCACGATCTATTTTACTGTTCATAAGACAATTTTCATTTTTCAGGCACTAGTGCTTTTATTACTCACCCTTTTTCAGGATCCATAAATACAGCTTGTCATTTCTCTCTTCAACCCATCCAGATAAGAGAGAGAATAAAAATGGAGACAACTTCAAGAAGACAAGTCACTAACATCTGTGCATTTTGGAACTAGCTCTGTAACTAAATCGGAATTTGTTGAGGCTGCAAAAGAATGGGTAGAGTTATGGCGGAAAGAAACATGCATTTAGTATATGGCAGTGGCAATCTTGGACTGATGAGATGTGTTTCAAAGGCTGTGCAAGAAAGTGGCAGTCAAGTTTTGGGGATCATTCCAAAATTTCTGACAGACGAAAACCTCATCGGAAAATCAAATGGAGAAGAATGTATTGTCTCGAGTATGTCTGGAATACTTATTGAAATGATCAATCATGCTGACGCTTTTATTACTTTACCATGTGGGCTTGGAACGTTGGAAGAAATATTCATAGTTGCGTCATGGGCGAACTTGAACATTCACCAAAAACCATTGGACTCTTAAAGTTGATGGCTTTTTCAATTTTATTTTTGTATTTCTTAAGGATGCCAAAAGAAATGGGTTTATTTCAAAACCGGTAAAAGATATATTCCTAACTGCAAGAAAAGCTGATGATTTAATTGAAAAACTTTTAGCTTATGAACCAAAAATCGACCCCATTATTTCCAAGTTGAACTGGTCTGGTAACGATCGTGGCAAGAAGCGTAAAGTGGACTTGAATCTTAATCTGTAATTTTTTTTTTCTTTTCTTTTAAATAGTCGTAGATTCAATTTTCAATTTCACACTAACCAGATGATGTCTTCTAAACTCTACTTCTTCTTTTTTCCAGACATTGGGGACAATGTCTCAAATTGGTTGGGGGGGATGGGATAGTTGACTAGATAGTTTTTATTTTTATGTTTCGTTGTTGTGTTTCTCATTAAAAAAAGTTTTCTTTTATGTTGTTTTTGATTTTTTGTTATTTTATGTGTAAAATTTTTTTTTTTTTTATTTTCTTTTGAATTTTCAAAAAAAAAATGCACATAAACTAATAACAAATTTTTTACTAATCAAGTGGAATTGTTGTTCAAAGGTGGCTATGTAAGGAGTTTTCGCTCCTGAAACGCATCTCAAAATAATTCATAACAAGTTATTTTTGTTTCTTTTTTTTGAATCATTTAAATTTGTGAATTCTCCATAATATTGATTAAATTTGATCTTCACATGCTCATTTGACAAGTATTATCAACATACACGGTAACATATAAATACGGGTTGTAAGGAAAAAATTTGTAATATTCAGTTCTCTAGTTTGTTGGAGGTAGCACCTAAAGGCAGTGGAATTAGTATTTTTATTCAAAAAAAAAAATTTGAACCATGCTCTTACTTAGTAACCGGACATCTTGTCTTAGTAAGCAGTGATTGTTCGCATAAAATGGTAGAGCTTGAGTTTGTAAAAAAAACTGTGTGTGAATAAGTTTGATTTCGTAGCCTCTCTAACTCGAGCAATTAAGTTCATATGGGTGTTTTAACACTTAGTGCCCTAAGGCCAATTGGTCTGGGAGTCATTGGCCTAAAGCTCGTTACATGGGTTAAAGATAAAGCTTAAGGAAATCAGAAACTTTTTTCTTTTTAATATCTGAGATCCGAGCAATTAACTCTGTAGGGGTGTCTTAACACCCAGTGCCCTAATGCCAACTGGTTTGGGAGTCACTGGACCAAAGCTCATTACAATGATTGAAGATGTATTGTTTTTATTAAAAAAAACTATTTTTGTATTTATAAATAAACTTTCATTGCCAAAAAGTGTGAACTCTAATGTAATCTTAGGAAAAAAAAATATTACTCTATTTTCAACAAGACCTGTGAATATTTTTATAACCACCGAAAACTCCGACTACTATTACATCGTGAGACGAGTATTATATAAGATAAATTATGTTTAAGCACATATACATTCATGGAACGACTTTAGGGATAATCGGTAGATCCCTTGAAATTTCGATACGAAATTGTATTAAGTTCCACTCCCAATGGCTCATGATATTAGGGCATAACGTTCTCATACGAACTCTGATTTTAATGAATTTTATATCGCCGAAAATTTGAGATCGAGACCTACAACTTTTAAGTTGAATATTTTTCCAAAATCAAACCATAAATAAGTAAAAAACGCAAATCCAAATTCTGGATGAACAGTGCTCAGACCTATCTAGATAATTCTTCAATTTTCTTCAAATTTCTACATTATTCTTCAAAAATGAAAATTACAAAAAGCCCCAAATATAAAAGGGGGTTACTATTATTCATTTCACAAATTAGAAAGAAATAAGAAATAAGAGGAAAAATGTTGGAGGAGAGGAAGAGAGAAAGAAGAAGGAAAAGGAAGAAAGAAAAGAGAAAAGAAAGAAGAAAATGATGAAGAAAAGGCAAAAACCATTCTCCAAGAGCTTGAAGTAAGAAGAACAAGTAGTGAAAACTTGGAGGGAGATGGGATTCAAGTGACTTAAGGTAAGGTCATTTTGACCCAAATCATTAATTGATAAATTTTGTTGATATGATGTTATATGTACAATAATAGCACATTAGGTAATGCATTTAAGTGGTTAGTAAACATGAAAATTTATGGGTTAAGAAGGACCAAAAATTTGAAACCTTAAATGTTTAGCTAATTGAAGCTTTGAGATTAAAGAGTTAAATGAACTAATGAGTGTTAGTTTAGTAAGTATTTGTATTGAGGATTGTAGAATCATTGAGTAAAAATTGTATGGAAGCATGAGGAGTGTTTTGAGCAAAATAGACATGGAGTGTTGATGACAGGCCCTAGTTTTGGCCTTGCGTCGCGACGCTACAAGCGCAGCGTCCCGACGAGTACTAGGAATTTGTCATCGATTGGTTCTGAAATTGGGCACATCGCGACGCCCAGGGCTTTACGTCACGACGCGAAGAAAAAAATACTCACTGGAATTGCCAGCATGTAGGAGCGTTGCAACGCTTAGAATAAGATTTGTCCAAATCAGTTTCAGCTCACCCCAGATTCACCTAGCATGTTAGAGGTCGTCTTGTAGGTCTCTTATCAGTTTATATACATACATTACATCAGGACACAAGCATGCTAAGCTTTGTAGCTATGACATGTAGTTGTATTAGTAAGCTTAGTTAAGTTCTGAAACCTATCTTATAACTTATATGCTAATTAAGTTTTCAATTATAGATTATCCTCAGGAGCCACAATATTCTTCGATGAAGAAATTCCGTACCAGCCAAATCCTGAAATCTATGAGTGGACACTACCCTTTTCAAATTGACTTTCATTTTTC
>SKCR01043100.1:0-41813 GCA_019454045.1 Zanthoxylum bungeanum
TGAAAGTGATTAATGTAACAGTAGTAAGAAATAGAATGTAACGGTGAATCTATGAGTTGTTTGATTATCCTCCCAATTTTGCATCAATAAAGAAATCAAATCAATAAGGAAGCCAATTAGTTAAAAATAACTCTTGTCTCCACAGTTCTCAGCCTTGGAAGGCTTGACAAAACAAAAACAAGATGCTCTCAGCCTCACAGGGCTTAACAAAATGAAAAAGCAAGTGCAGACCCAGCTGCCATAAACATCCCTCCAACCAAAATATTTATCTATGTATATACAAACGAACTAAATGTAGAATTCCCAGAATCCCTTTCCCTTACTTCTGCCTCACACACCCTCCCTCGCCATCTTCCCAACTCATCCCCTTTTTGCCTTACTTTTCTCCCCCCCTCCTCATGCTCTCCCCCTCTCCCTTCCCTTTTGTAACTGCTCTCCTCCTCTTCTTCTTTCCGGTCCCCACTCTCGTCCCAGCTCATTGGTCCACCTGTCCTTGCTGCCATTTGCTAGGCTATAACAGTTGGCATAAGAGCCCTTGCTGCTTGCCGGTCCATAGCAGTTGGCTAAGATTTTTTGCTGGCTGTGTGCTGGGCCAAGGCAGTTTCCCAAGTGTTTAAGTGAAGCAATCGACTCATTTCCATCTGCAGTTTTCAAAGATATGTTGTGATTCACCGATCACTTTAGAGAAGATTTGAGGAAAAACCGAATTCGTATTTATTACTACAAGAATAACACTACAAGTTTACAACAAGAAACTCACAAAAAACCTCACACTCTCTCAAGCTTTCTTCTTGAAGCTTATACACTTTGGGATACTTGGGATTAGTTTACAATGGGTTAAGGGCTCCTTATATACCACCAAATTGTGCAACATTGCCTAACTTTCAAACTTTGAAAGTTAGGCAATTTGCCATTGCCACAAAGTTTGGCAATTGCCATTGCCACAAGTTTGGCAATTTTTGGCACACAATCTCCCCCCCCTCGGTGAAGATTTTCCAAATCTGAGCCGACCATCAATCATCTGAATCGGATCCTCCAAAGGATCCTCCCCTGGCTGCATCTGTATGACTGCCTACGTACCCCGAGTTGGGATCAAGCCAATCGTAGTTCTCTGTATCATCTGACAGCTATCCTGGTTATGTCTCTGCACAACTCTAGCTTGTCCCGATCACCATTCCTTTGTTGACATGTCGGCTGTGTCTCTGCACAGCACACTTCACTGCATCTCTGTACAGTATTCTCCTGCTATGTCTCTGCATAGTACAATCCACTGTGTCTCTGCACAGTAATCTTCTGTTGTGTTTCTTCACCCATTTGTTCTCAGTGCCTTCTTGCCTTTGGGAAACTCTCTGGCTCCCCCACATCAGTAAGCAGAATATATTCGGATCCCGGATATCTGGTTGATGGAATCCTGCCTTGCTCAGATCTTCTTGTCTGAGGTCCACTGGTTTCTGGAGGTCTGTCATCATCCATCTCTGTGAATGATCTTGCAGCTTCTAGTGGAGTGGGTTGCGGCTCCCCCTGCAACCTCATTTGTAATCTCCGATGGAACAGGCTGTGTCTCCCCCTGCTCAACATCTTCATTTGCCTCCTCTGGTTCTGCTTCTGGAATTTCCTCTGTGCACCTATCTGTGGCCAATTGTGCTGGTGCTGGGTCTGGATTTCTGTTGGCACTGGATTTGGAAGACATTCTGGGCATTTCAATGTCTTCAATTGTTCGGTCTTCAAGAAACTCTACTTCCTGGCTTCTGATGACCATCTTCACCTTCGGATCCCATAGTCTGTATCCAAATTCTTCATCTCCATGGCCTAGGAATATACATGGAGTTGTCCTTGCATCGAGCTTCTCCCTGAGCTCATTGGATACATATACAACGGCTAAACAACCGAATACTCTAGGGTGAGTGTAGGAGGGATTCTTACCAGACCACACTTTCTCCGGAATCTCCAAGTTCAACGGTTCAGTTGGTGATCTGTTGATCAGGTAACAGGCAGCACGAACAGCTTCTCCCCAGAATGGCTTTGGCAGCTTAGCCATACTGATCATTCCTCTGACTTTCTCCATAATGGTGCGGTTTATTCTCGCAGCGACACCATTATGTTGTGGTGTGTGTGTAACAGTTCTCTCATGTCGAATCCCGTGTCTCCAGCAGTAGGCTTCGAACTCTCTGGAACTGTACTTGCCTCCATTTTCTGTGCGAAGGCACTTCACGCTTCTTCCCTGTTTCATGCTCTACCATGGCGTGGAACAGGTTGAATTGATCTAGGACCTGATCCTTTGTCTTGAGGAAATACACCCAGATTTTCCATGAAGCATCATCAATAAAAGTCAGAAAATACTTGTTACCACCTAATGAATCAACCTCCAAGGGACCACAAACATCAGAGTGCACCAGACTGAGCAACTCTGATCTTCTCTCTGAAGAGAAATCAAATGAGACTCTGCTTTGCTTACCAATTGAGTAGTGGTTGCAAGGACCTCGTGCAGCATCCTTGGTAAGCTCCTTCTTGTTCAGGGTAGACAACCCTCTCCCACTCATGTGTCCGAGTCTCTGGTTCCACAGATTTTGAGAAGCCTCTTTTTCAGCTACATTGAGGCTGTCTGCACAAATCTTCACATGAGTCTTGTATAGTGCGCCGCAAGCATGTCCTCGGGCGACAACCATGACACCTTTCGTCATTCTCCATGTGCCATTTCTGAAGTGATTTTCATAGCCCTGTTTGTCAAGAGCTATCCCCGAGAGTACATTCAGCCGAAGTTCTGGAACATGCAGGACATCCTTCAAGGTCAATGTACACCCGACATTTGTCCGCAACTGAATATCACCCATTCCTACTATCCCAGAGGAACTGATATTTCCCATCTTCACTGCTCCAAAGTCTCCCGCTTTGTAGGTTGTGAAGTAATCTCTGTGAGGAGTGACGTGGTAGGATGCTGCAGTATCTACCACCCACTCAACATCTTGGGTTGCGTTGTGAAGGCATGTCTCTTCCTGTATGGAGCATATTGCTACATCTGCTTGGACAACGACCAGTGTCTCTCCTTCGTCATTCTCCGGCTGGTGATTGCCTTCTCTCTGCTCTCGTTGCAGTTTTCGGCAATTCTTCTTTAGGTGGCCTACAATGCCACAATGGTAGCACTTATAGGTAGGCTTCCTTCCATCTGAGGATCTACCCCTGGTTGTGCTTCTGCCTCTCTCTCCTTTCTTCCTTGATGTCTTCCTCGAGTCTCTGTGACGAAGCTTCTGTCTGTTCTGAGCCAACATCTTTTCTCCTGGACTCCTCATTCGACAGGGCATCTTTTACCATAGGCATGGTAACTTTACCTCCTGGAGCGGAATTGCTGAGAGTAACCACCAATGTCTCCCAGCTATCAGGAAGGGAACTGAGTAGTAAGAGGGCTTGTACTTCATCTCCCAGCTGCATGTCTACTGCAGACAACTGGTTCACCAGGCTCTGAAACTCGTTGGTGTGTTCCGCAACGGAAGTTCCACTCCGTAGCTTCAGGTTCACCAAACGCCTCATTAACAGGGCTTTATTCCGAGCTGTCTTGGCCTGAAACATGTCTTCCAATTTTATCCACATCCTGTAAGCATCTGAATCTTGTGCTACATGGTGGAAGACATTGTGACTGATCCACTGCCTTATCTGACCCAAAGTTCTGTTGTTGAGTTTATTCCAGTCATACTCCTTAGCAGACTCTGGTTTCACTCCCTTCAACTCGATGACATCAAACAAATCTTTGCAATGCAAGAAATCTATCATCCGAGGTCTCCAGAGGGAGTAATTAGTTGCAGCCAGTTTAATCATTGCACCAGAATGAGAATCCTCCATCTCCATTTTAAGTTTAAAGTTTAAAATGAGAATACACTAAATCGGGTCTGAATTTCACAAATCGGAGGTCACCGTTGCGTCCGGAACGGTCGAAAATGGTGGAATAGACACTCTCTTTGGTCTAAATCCGACAGGGGCTGATTTGTAAATTCCTAAAACTTCTGGGGCAAAACTGTAAATTTCAAAACTTCAGGGGGCTAAATGAAATTTACCAGGCTGCTGACGTGGCGCTGACGTGGTGTGCTGACGTGGCAGGTGGGACCGGCTTGCTGACGTGGCAGACACGTGGCGTGACGTGGCGCTGACGTGGCGGATGACGTGTCGGACACGTGGCGGATGACTCAGCGCTGACTGTGCGCTGACTGGGCTGACGTGGCGCTGACGTGGCGTGACGTGGCGCTGACGCGGATCGTCTTCAACCTCTGGCGCGCGTGAGGCGCGTGGCGCGACTGGCGACGCGTGGGCAGCTCTCTGGTTGGCGCGTGGAGCGCGTGCGGCCGTTCTGGACGTCGGTTCGGTCACCGGAAAATACCACCGTGCTCGTCTCGACGTGAACTAGCTGATGGTACGCTCAAAGTTGATTTTTGACAACTTTGCCGGAACTCGAATTTTCCGATCCAAGTTCCGTTCTTCGGTTTTTCGATCCCAATGAAGAACCAAAGCTCCTGATACCACTTGTTGTGATTCACCGATCACTTTAGAGAAGATTTGAGGAAAAACCGAATTCGTATTTATTACTACAAGAATAACACTACAAGTTTACAACAAGAAACTCACAAAAAACCTCACACTCTCTCAAGCTTTCTTCTTGAAGCTTATACACTTTGGGATACTTGGGATTAGTTTACATGGGTTAAGGGCTCCTTATTAGCCACCAAATTGTGCAACATTGCCTAACTTTCAAACTTTGAAGTTAGGCAATTGCCATTGCCACAAATTTGGCAATTTGCCATTGCCACAAAGTTGGCAATTTTGCACATCAAGATAGTGATTAATTTTGTAAACACCGAGATGCACAAAACAACATAGAGCTATCAAAATTTTTCCTTACCTACAATATCTGGTCGGTAATCATTCTTCACATTATGTTTGGATTTTTTCAATTTGTTGTTATCAACAAAAAGGTCTGTTTCCTGAACCAACCGACAAGGTGTTTCACTGAGACACATTTTGCTGTGAACAGATCCTTCTGGATTGGACATTCCAATTATGTTCAATTTTCCTTTCATCGAATCATACATATTGTCTGATTCATCTTTCACCTCTACCTCTTCCATTCTATGCTTCTTGCCTTGCATCTCATAACCATTGTTAAATCTTGAACTGCCAAGGGCAGCAACACACTTCCGATTCATATTACTTCTAGATGAACAAGGATAAGTCTTGGAAGGTGTGCACATGTTTCTACATGGATACTGAATCTCACAAGCAGTTGTGTCAAATATATGAACTTGAAAATTTGAGTTCTTTCTGTAATGGAAAACTACAAAATATCCAACACAGATTGAATGATATTCCACAAATTCATGCCAACAATTGTTAAACCAAATCTTTCCTTCATCTTTAGTTATACCTACTCGCCAAGAATAACCATTAGGAACTATGAGTGTAGCGACAACTGAGAGTTCGTCCCCAAATTTCTCCACAAACTTTTGCGGAATACTCTGCAATTAGCCAAATAAAGTTAGATGGTCTATATATTTTATCAGTATAGACCAAGGTTGCATAAAGAAGAAGATGTATCTGAGTGCCAATACAACAAAACTGATGAATTTATCGCAATATTCCAGTATACAACACTAAGAGACACATACCAGTCAATTTGAAAGTTGCTTAAAGTCAGATGTATATATCATAAGATGCTACAAACAAGGGAAACAATGCTTTCCACAAAGAGATGGACTTAAATGCTGATGCTATTAAAGGGATTAACACTGAAGCAAAGGCATGCTAAACCTTTTAGATTGATTTCATCATATATGACTCTTCGCATTGGAATTTATAACTTAAAAAAGGTTATCAAGTAGCTAGATGACTAAAATTATATACGGGATGCAATTTGATATCAACTATACTTTATAATTGGTTTCATTCTCTTCCACTCTACAACTCCAAACAAAATTGATATGGAATTGATACCCACAGTAAAAAGTCTAGCTATTAACAATTCCAATATTGAGTAGAATAATCAGAATCCAGTAAACCTGTAAGTACTAATTCGACATAATTCTTGATCCATAGATTAAATGGAGCCTTTGGCGCATAAAATAACTCTAGAGAAACAGAAACTAACCCCAAAAAATCATACTTTTATGGGCAAGTTTCATGAATACAAGCTGAACCCGTTGTCATACTATTGTTGATATATCTGTGCCTAAGGCACATGATTACAAAGCTTTTACCACCCAAAGATTTAATAGTTAATCATGACAAAGAATGAAGAAAAAAAATTGAAACTTTAATATACAGGGAAAAGCATAAAATTCCTACCAAGTGCATAAGGTTTCCACTAAAACAGAGTCTAGTGAAGGTCTTGATGTAGACAGTACCTTATTCCGGGTTCGAAGGCATGACTAGATGGATAACAAGTTAACACTTGATACATGGCAAAGCATGCATATGGAACTAAAAGAAAGGCTATTTCATCTAACATGGACATAATTCAAGTGCCATTTGACATTTTTTTTTTGATGATTTAGAAACAGCACAGCATCAACAAGAAATAAGGGTATTTTAATTCAATTAACATCCAAAAAACATGAGACGAACATCTTTTTGTTGATGAACAATAACACACCTTCAAATATATATATCGGAGTTGTAAAATTTACCAGCTTCTTGTCATCAATGGTAGCGGCGAGAATCACCTTTAAGAAATGTGAGGTTGTCGCTTCCATGAAACCGGGCAAATGATTTTGCTCACTCTGTTTCTTTTCCTGGTCCCCGCTCTCGTCCCAGCTCATTCGTCCACCTGTCCTTGCTTCCATTTGCTGGGCTATAACAGTTGGCATAGGAGCCCTTGCTGCTTGCTGGTCCATATCAGTTGGTTCTGATTTTCTTGCGTGTGCTGGGCCAAGGCAGTTGGGCCTCTCCCCCTCCTCCTGTGGTATGTCTTCAGCCCACGGGTCTCTACAGATTCCCAAGTGTTTAAGTGAAGCAATTGACTCATTCCATCTGCAGTTTTCAAAGATAGTGATGAAAGTGATTAATTTTATAAACACCGAGCTGCACAAAACAACATAGAGCTATCAAATTTTTCCTTACCTACAATATCTGGTCGGTAATCATTCTTCACATTATGTTTGGATTTTTTCAATTTGGTGTTATCAACAAAAAGGTCTGTACCTGAACCAACCGACAAGGTGTTTCACTGAGACACATTTTGCTGTGAACAGATCCTTCTGGATTGGACATTCCAATTATGTTCAATTTTCCTTTCATCGAATAATACGTATTGTCTGATTCATCTTTCACCTCTACCTCTTCCATTCTATGCTTCTTGCCTTGCATCTCATAACCATTGTTAAATCTTGAACTGCCAAGGGCAGCAACACACTTCCGATTCATATTACTTCTAGATGAACAAGGATAAGACTTGGAAGGTGTGCACATGTTTCTACATGGATACTGAATCTCACAAGCAGTTGTGTCAAATATATGAACTTGAAAATTTGAGTTCTTTCTGTAATGGAAACTACAAAATATCCAACACAGATTGAATGATATTCCACAAATTCATGCCAACAATTGTTAAACCAATCTTTCCTGCATCTTTAGTTATACCTACTCGCCAAGAATAACCATTAGGAACTATGAGTGTAGCGACAACTGAGAGTTCGTCCCCAAATTTCTCCACAAACTTTTGCGGAATACTCTGCATTTACCCAAATAAAGTTAGATGGTCTATATATTTTATCAGTACAGACCAAGGTTGCATAAAGAAGAAGATGTATCTGAGTGCCAATACAAAAAAACTGATGAATTTATCGCAATATTCCAGTATACAAGACTAAGAGACACATACCAGTCAATTTGAAAGTTGCTTAAAGTCAGATGTATATATCATAAGATGCTACAAACAAGGGAAACAATGCTTTCCACAAAGAGATGGACTTAAATGCTGATGCTATTAAAGGGATTGACACTGAAGCAAAGACATGCTAAACCGTTTAGATTGATTTCATCATGTGACTCTTCGCATTGGAATTTATAACTTAAAAAAGTTATCAAGTAGCTAGATGACTAAAATTTTATACGGGATGCAATTTGATATCAACTATACTTTATAATTGGTTTCATTCTCTTCCACTCTACAACTCCAAACAAATTGATATGGAGTTGATACCCAAAGTAAAAAGTCTAGCTATTAACAATTGCAATATTGAGTAGAATAATCAGAATCCAGTAAACCTGTAAGCACTAATTTGACATAATTCTTGATCCATAGATTAAATAGAGCCTTTGGCGCATAAAATAACTCTAGAGAAACAGAAACTAACCCCAAAAATCACACTTTTATGGGCAAGTTTCATGAATACAAGCTGAACCCGTTGTCATACTATTGTTGATATATCTATGCCTAAGGTACATGATTACAAAGCTTTTTTACCACCCAAATGATTTAATAGTTAATCATGAAAAAGAATGAAGAAAAAAATTGGAACTTTAATATACAGGGAAAAGCATAAAATTCCTACCAAGTGCGCAAGGTTTCCGCTAAAAACAGAGTCTAGTGAAGGTCTTGATATACACAGTCATACTTTGTTTCCGGGTTCAAACGCATGACCAGATGGATAGCAAGTTAACACTTGATATAGGGCAAAGCATGCATATGGAATTAAAAGAGAGGCTATTTCAGCTAAACATGGACATAATTCAAGTGCCATTTGACATTTTTTTTGATGATTTAGAAACAGCACAGCATCAAACAAGAAATATGGGTATTTTAATTCAATTAACATCCAAAAAACATGAGACGAACATCTTTTTGTTGATGAACAATAACACCCCTGCAAATATATCTATATTATAAAGCACAATGGTGTTGATGAAAGAGAAGACAACCAATGATTAGGATTAAGAAATATAATGTATCCAAATGCTATTTTATGTGGCTTAATTGACGGCTCAAATCATTTCATTATAATCTAATAGCTGATAAATAATCATTTCATTATAAAATCTCTATACAAATGGTAATTATAGTTTAACAACAAATCAAATAACAAAATTATTTTCATTATAAAATTTCAATGAAAATATCAATTGTAGATTAACAAATAAATTAAATAACAGAATTCTAAAATATATCCGAATTGATAATGATAGATCATGAGATAAATTCTTTAACATCGTGCCGTAGGCACGTGCAATATCTAGTATATATATATAGGAGTTGTAAAATTTACCAGCTTCTTGTCATCAATGGTGGCGGCGAGAATCACCTTGAAGAAATGCGAGGGTGTCGCTTCCATGAAACCGGGCAAATGATTTTGCTCACTCTGTTTCTTTAAGCAATCTCACAAGGTTCCTCGTGTAAATACAACACACCATTAGTTACATGTACGTTTCTGAAACTCTTCCACTTTTGTTTGGAGTCCGGAACCCTTGATGTTTCAATTCTCATAAATGAGATAATTAACAACTGCACCCCAAATTTGTTGTTATGAGTTTCATGAATGTACATAGTTTGTCCACTTCTACATTAAGGTCCTTTTGCAATGATCAAATTTGTGTAATTACCCTTACAAAATACTTTTTTACATTGTTTTTTTTTTTTTAACTGTTATAATCTGATGCTAACCCAATTCCCACCACCATATGAGCGAGGTTCAAACTTAGACCTCTTATTTCGACTTAAAAGATTTTACCAAATAAATTAACTGACACTCACCAAATACTTGTTTATATAGTGTAAGGGATATTTATGTAATTTTATTCAATTTAAAAATTATACTTTTTTTGTGTGTGTGAAATTGATTATAGAATTGGGTACTTTTTAACTGCAATTTAACTCCATCACATTCTAATTCCAGCTCCAAAACCAAATAAATAAATAAATAAATGCTAGTACTTAACCTTGATTTTATTTTATTCTATTTTGATTATTTCGTGATATGGGTCTACTTATTTTTTCACAAATGTAAAAAAAAAAAAAAAAAAAAAAAAAAAAAAAAAAAAAAAAAAAAAAAAAAAAACTTCCTTTTATTTTGGGTAAGACTACATATATATATTAAGACTTTTCATAGACCACTTTGGCTTTTTCTAGTTGAAATGTGACTATTGAATCCATCAACTATATGTCCATGGTATCTAGTAGCCCTACCTTATTTATAGCTGGAGTTTTGTGCACCGGGTATAATTTTTTATAGTTAAAATGGTGACATGGGGTCTAGTAATCTTTGACTCCTAGTAATCTTTTATTTAAACCAATTGAATTATTCTTTCAGTAACAAAACATACACACACATTTGGACATAGAATTGTAATTAAAATCATCCTTAGCCACAGAACTTTCAATTCCCCACAACCCAGAACTTTTTATAATGATTCATATTTAGGAATTTTGATGATAACTCGGTCATAGTCCTGCAAATCTTACAAAACTACTTTAGCAAAGGATCCATAAACAGAACAGAACAATTAACAGAGATATATAGAGATGATGAAGTTTTGCAACGGCAACAACAGAATCTAGATTCAATGCATAGAGGTTTGAAAATTTTGATTTTTACAAAAAAAAAAAGATAGATATTTTTTCATTTTAACGGGATAAAATAAAATTATCTTATTAACAAATCAGATCTTTTATTAATTTATATGATACTGTAATAATGTTCGGATTGAGCGAGGACGACTGTTCCACTAACCCTATATTTGCTCCTCCGCTCATGGCCAAACAAGAGTCTACCTATGCATGAATATTGACAGTTTCAGAAAAACATGATTCATTGGCCTCCTAATAAGCTCTAAGACAACTTGTTCTGTGAAAGTTCAGCCCATCCCTTGGTTAAATTTAAAACAAAACCTCCATGATTTTTCCATTGAACAGCTTGGAAAGCCCACAAGCTTTCATTATAAACCTGTACTTTAATGGATTCGGTATCTCTACTCCAAAACTGAATAGCAAATTTGGCTGGAACATACTGCACAACACAAAAGAATCACAACTAAGTGTACCATATAGACATATATTAAAAGTTCATACCCCAGTGCACAAGGCTCCCACTGGAAGTAGAGTCCAAGGAAAGTTGTCTTAACCCATAACTAAATGGTTTATAAGTTAAACACTTGACCGTAAATATAGTTCAAAGGAAAACTTTATGATCACATATAATTCAAAACTCACCACAACAAGGCATTTCATGTCATTTGATTTCAAGATAACCATGAATGTAGGATTTTTTCAGCTTCAATGATCTTGCAATTCTGACTGCTCTCTTGCTTTCTTCTGCAGAAAAAGTTCTGTGTTTTTTGGGTAAAGCATATTTTCATTTATTCATGTATAGTCCTCAAATCTAACTCATCATCTGATTCATTTTCCAGCACCACTAAAGATTGTTGATTCATCCGTGTTCACGAAGAACACATTTCATTAAACAACTCCTCACTAGTCTGATCACAATCCTCAGGTTTTGATTCATCTTCAATCTTGTATGAATAATTTATCTCACAGGTGGTGTAATCAAATATAACAATATGAAATTTTGAACTTTTCTCATACTTGAAGAGCAGAAAATAACCAGCAGAGATTGAATAAAATTTTCTGAATTCATCCCAGCCATGATGAAACCAAACACTTTTTTTGTCTTTTTCCAAACAAACTTGCCAATGACGGCGCATTAGGAACTATGAATGTAGCAATGTCACTAAGTTCATGTCCAAAATTTCTCATAAACATTGGTGGGATGCTCTAAATTTAAGCAAATTATAAGGTCAGTCTACAATTTAATTTAAAGAACATGTTAAAATCAACAGATTAAATGCTTTATGATATTGCAATGATAAACACACAAGTGACAGAAACTTGTTCAACATATATATTAAACTGATGTAGGCAGCCTTACCTATGATTTTCATGGGAGAGTTTATTTCCACAATTCGAACCTGTGATCAAGCGACTACTAAGTAGGAATAGCAATGGGATGCGACGGATAAATATTTTTTAACCTCAGTCTCATCCCACTAAAAATTTTGGGATATGTTTTTGACCCCGTCCCACTTTCAAAACATGACATAAAAATATGTCTCAAATTTCTAATAGCAAGTTAACACGTAGCAATCGCACTGCTCACTGCCTTTAAAGTGATTCCTTGCTACATTAAATTAAACTCTAACAACTTACAAATCCACAAAAAATAAAAAAGAAAAAAAAGAAATAAACATATGGAAACTGATCAAATGAACCAAAAATATCTGCAGAATAAGGAGTAGAAGGTGTGAGAAATGATTACCAGTTTCTCTTCTTCAAGGGCAGAGGGAAGAATAACCTTGAAGAAATGAGAGGGACTCTCCTACAAAAAGCTTGATTCATTAGGTTTCAATCTCTTGCCAAAAGCCATTGATTTGTTTCAGTGACAAGATATTAATGTAATATTGGCTTAGCCTTATACCGGACGTTTTGCATTTAGCATTTAATTGTTTGTTTTCGAATCTAGGGAGTGTATTTCTTATAAGAGCTTGTGACAGCCGGAGTTTTACCTGATTCGCTTAAGCACATAAGGGGTGGTGGTTTGATGGTGAAATTTTCAACGTTCAAAAAAGAAAATTAATTGTTTTGTTACTTCACTTTATAGGTTGAGAGTTTCTATTTTAGCCATCCCAAATTAGAGTACTCTTGCCTTGTGTTAACAAATAAGTTAAAGTGAAGAGTTTACTAATATACCCTCATTTTATATGTGTATTTTAATCAACTTTTCGTAGTCGCAATGAAGGTAAATTGAGAAAATAATTGATAAAATTATTTCTCTAACCATATTAACCACACTTTTTTAATATGTGTGAAAAGCAAACAAACAAGACCAGGGAGTCATAGTTTTTTGGGATTATTTTAATTTTATTATTGTTCAAAATTTCCCTCCTTCCCAAGAAAATTTGGGGTGCCAATGAATGATGATGATACTCTAGTACGTTCCAAACTTCCAATCAGTAATTGACTTCTAAAGATATTTGGTTTGATTTCCAATGTTTGCATCCAACTTAATGTAGAAATTAAAATTAATTTCTTGTTGAGCTTCTTTTACGCAGACTTGAATATGGAATATGTAGATGGTGAATTCATCTTCGGTACACAATTAAGAATTTATATAATGAGGTATCAATAGTCTTGTAAAATGAAGGTAAAATGTGCGTAGAGTAATTATTCATCGGTGTAATATATGCTATAGACACTCCCGATGTTCAAGTCAGTGGTGATGATAAACAGAAAGAAAGGGAAGAACATGGCAAATGATTATCTCGATCTTCGTAGTTTGTCGTGAGGAGGTAGGCTGGTGTTTTATGGAGTAATGTATGTTTTGAGAACTCGAGTGGTTTGCTAAAGCTTCGATGTCTCAATCCATTGGACTCTCTCTCCTTTTATAGGTGTGTGAAGTAGTCCCTTGGTCGGTTTGAGATTTATTGAAAGTGTCGTATTCCAATCTTGTTTAGGAAATGGTAGTAAGCTAGAAGTTCTTAGATATTCATGATTATGTGTAATCTAGTATTGTACTTGGTTATATCACCGTGTTTGTAGGTAATCGGACTGGATCTAAATATTTAGTTTCCTTATTAAGAAAGAATTAGTCATGTGTAGACTAGTGAGCAATGTCTAGTGGGGCATTACATAATATTAGCAATGTTAACTGGAACATTGCTCATGTGCCGTCGGCTGGGACATTGATGTTGAGCTAGCTCAGCAGCTCAGCATGAATCATGCAAAACACCGAAAGCATGATTGTTACATGTTGAGCTGCATGACAGAAGGAAGATGAGTGGCAAAGAAGCTGGTGACAACTGCCAAAAACGTGTGGCACTGTAGCACACGTTTTTGACAGTATAAAAGGAGCCATAAACCATTGTTAGTATCATCCCAGAAATCCCAAATTGAGTGAGAATAGAGAGTAAAGTGGTGTGAGAGTTTTTTTTAAAGCTTGAGTTAGTAAGCTTTGTAATTCTTTTGTTAGTAATATAAAAGAAGAGTTTTCTCTCCAATCACCTCTATCGTGTGTGTTTAATCCCAACAAGTGGTATCAGAGCTAAGGTTACTCGGAGGGATCCCGAAACTCAGAAACAGAGGTTCGGTTCAGAAAATCGATTCCGACGAAAGTTGTCGAAAATCGATTTTGAGCATACCATCAGACTTTTCACGGCGAGACGAGCACGGTGGTATTTTTCGGCGATCGAACGGAGGTCCCAGTCAGCCGCACGCGCCAACCAGAGACTGTCCCACGCGCGCAGACGAACTTCATTGCGCTCCACGCGCCTGCCGAATGTAGACGACGCTGAGTCAGCGTTCAAGTCAGCGCCACGTCAGCAGAACCTGCACAGTCAGCAGCCCAGTCAGCAGTCCAGGTCAGCAGCCACGTGAGCATCCAGTCAGCGCCACGTGTCAGCCACGTCAGCAACACTTGCCACATCAGCAAGTTCCTGGTAAATTTCAGATAGGTCCCTGAACTTTCTGGAAATTACATTTTGGCCTCTGTACTTTTTTGAAATTGCATTTTAGTCCCTGAACTTTTCCGTAATTGCACTTTGGCCCCTGAACTTTTGGAAATTGCACTTTGACCCCTGTAATTTCTGGAATTTGCAATTTGGTCCATGTGTCGGATTTTGACAAACGAAGTGTCATTTCCACCATTTTCGACCATTCCATTGTCGGATTTTGCTAACGTGTGCCGTGCCACGTGTCACCATCACAGCCGATTTGCTAACGTGCGCCGTGCCACGTGTCATCATCCTACGGTGCCGACAATCACCATTGCCACGTGTCTCCACGTCACTGCCACATCAGCATAATAATTGAGCTCTCAGCCGCCTCACCACGTGTCGCCTTATCTTCTTAACCGAATTGCCACGTGTCATCACCAGAGCATGCCACGCCTAACTGTTCCAAGCGTCGCGACGCGCACCCCTTACATGAGCCTATAAATTCAGCTCGAAGTTTCAGTTTCAGTTGTACCATTCTCTCTCATTTCTTTGATGTAAATAGAGAGTTTCTCTCTCTAGTTTCTTCAATTTAAGTTTTGTAATTAAATTTTAATTACTTTTTGTAATAATAGTAATTTACTTTCTTTATTTTTACAGTTTTTACTATTCACCATGAGGAGGTAACTTCCCCAGCTTGGTGAAAGGTATTCTTTTACTATTGCTATTTAGATTAATCTCCCTTAAAATAATATATTCACTATTTAAAATTGACTTAAAAAGGATACCGCCATATTGGTCGGTTGGTAATTTAATTTTGATTCCGCCTTTATGGCTGGTTTATTTTGGTTCCGCCTTTATGGCTGGATTATGGACAAATATTACCGCCTTAATGGCTGGTTGGACTTAATTTGACTTAATCAGCTTACCGCATATATGGCTGGTTGGTAATATTATCACAAGTTTATATATTATGTTATGGGAGATATCTAAAATAGTAAATAGTAAAAGTAATTCCTTTTACCTTAGCATTTCATTTTATTTTATTTTACTTTTCAATTTCTACTTTACCGCATTTTTACTTTCGGTATTTTTACTTTATGTCTTTTATTTTACTAGCCCTAGTTATGTGTTGTAACTAAATTAGTTATCTAGGGTTGTGATGAATTCCATATCACTGGTTTATAAGGGGTTAGATTATAGTTTGGGTATATAAAGATTTATATTATTGAGTCTTAATCTTAATGCTTTTTATTAACTGGCCACTAATAAAATTAACTTGGTAAACTTAAAATGAACTAGACATAGGGATTTTAAGTTTAAGACCTTAGACCAATAGCCCACGCCCACGATTTCCTTGAGGATAGATAACCCTTTAATAGATTTCCTTACAGGATAAGAATATACATGTCGGGCGAGGGTAGCCAAATTGGAACTTAATCTTAATGAAGCTAGGTAATTTAGTTGACATAGACATATGGTTCAATTGAATTATACTAGGTATTTGTAATTGACCATCGAAGAGGCTTTTACATAATTTAGTGTTCCAGGTTAATGAATCAATATTTGACCTAACTATAAGATAATCACTTCATCTTTAAATAATATTGGAAGAAATCACAACCCTAGATAGTTTTTAATATTGAATTTTCTTAAAACCTACTTTCGACAATTTTATTTACTTGCTTTTAAATTTAGAATCGTCACCATTTCAAATCAATCAATCAACCTGTTAGATACTAGTAATCATTTGACCTCATAAAATTAATAGCTTAGGTATTAAGTCCTCGTGGGATCGATACTTTTTTATACTACTTGAACGATACGTACGCTTGCGTTATACGTGTGTGTTTACGCCGGTCAATAGCTAATTTCTAAAACTGCCGGGGATTTCACAGTTACCCTGAAATTCCGGAAAACTAAGCCTGTGGGTTCTAAATGCCCTAACAACATCCATCAGCCATAAATCTCTCCCTAGCAACATCGAGCCAAACACAAAACCCAGAACAAACCTAAGTGTCCCTAATCCCAAAAGTCTAGACATGCTCCACACACACACAAAAAGAAGAGAAAACAACAGGATTCACAACTCATGAAAAGCAAAGCAAGGAGGTCGTTCAGAAGACTTACTTGGTTCTTTTGGAAGGATTGAAGATTGCTCGGTGTGGTCTGGTCGTTCTTTGAGTTCACTAGTCACAGTTGGAAGAGAGGAGTTCTCACGGTTGGGAAAGTTCGAAGTGTTCATGAAAGGAGGCAACAGTGTTTACTCCGTTTTCTTATAACCTGTTCGGTGCATTTGTGGCCGTAGGATTGAACGAGAGATCAGATGTACGCCACATGTCGCTTTTTAAAATGATCTTTCAGAGTTGGATGGACTGCTGAGATTGGGCGTCCTTTGATTTGGCAATGTGTAAGCATTGCATTTTTGCATGTGAAACCCGATGATGAGTCTCAGTTGAGGCACTACCTTTTTAGCTAAGGATATTGCGGGAAACGGAGGTCGGAAGGGAAATTCAGAATAAGTACGTCATCAGATTCATGTCGCAAGTTCATTGTCTTCGTTAGTGTTGCGTTCGTTACTTCGTTCGAACTTCAAACAGATTGCGGGCGTTCGTGCAGCGTTCGAAGGGGCGTTCGAACGGCGTCGGTATTTCTGGGTTTTGCTGCTAGCCTCACACCCCAGCTCAATTAGCCCACCAAAGCCCATAAAACACATCCCAATTAAATTAAATCTTAATTAAATTAAACATTGAATTAAATAAAATATTTAAACCATTTACCAATTAAATAAAAAATAATCATACCTAATTAAGACAAATCAAATTATTAACTTCCTAACTAAACAAAATCACATACCAAACTTAACAAATATCATGCCTAATTAAAATCAATCATAACAAATTTAATATTTTGTATTCCTAATCTAGCCAAGATTTGTCCCCCCTCAATCTAATCATTTCCTTGTTGAATACCAAATCAAATCCTTTTAATGCCAAAATCCCTTCCTTGTGAGACAAGGAGTAGCCCTAGCCATTCTCTATATAAACAACCCCTAACCAAGACATGCACTCCCCTAGCTCATACACAAGACTTACACGCAAGTCAAAACAAAAAAAAGCCCTATCCACTCACGGCAATAGCAATAAGAAGAACACAAACAATTCTCTTCATCTCCTCCACTCCATAACCGAAAACAGCAGCCCCCCTAAACCTCCACACATCACCGAAAAATACCCCCAAACAGCAGCCCAAGCACGCTCCAAACAGCCGCTCTAAAGTACCCCCAAACAGCAGCCCATTTTCCCCCGAAAACAGCAGCAAAATCCTCTCAAAAAATTCCCTAAAAACCTTTAAGCAAGAACATAAAAAAAACCAACCCAAACCCCCCTAAAAAACGTAAAAATAGTCCACTAATAGACCTGAAACAGTGAGCAGAATACAAAGAAAACAAGAGCAAGACTGAGACCAAACAGCAGCAAAATGGAGCAAAAACAGTAGCTTGAACAACAAGACAGTGAGCTAAGACGCTAAACCAGTGAACCGGAAGAGTAAGGAGCTTTTACCCCTTCCGATCTCCGCGAAACGCAAGTCCAAAGACGGCTTAAAAGGTTAGACCTGAGGGTACTTTTCACACTCATCTTTATTTGATTTTTGATTGTATTTTAATTATTTGTTGAATCTTGTTTGTGTATGATGTGTGTTGTGGGTATTGGATGAATGGAAAAATGTCGTCTCTTGTGGTATATAGGATGGAAACCCAGACGTAAATTCCGTAGCCGAATCCGAATGGACGGTAGTGCGGTCTGTACTTGGGATACAACTCCACGTACCGCTTGAGTAAACGACATCTTCTTTTGTTTCATGTTGCTTTGATTTATTTATTTTTCGTCATTTGAATTCCGCATGTTACTTGTTTATGTATGATGCGATCGAGCGCATGGGCTTAGTAAGTCAGATTAAAGGTCCCCTATTTGGAGGGGTTAAAATCCTTTACCACGATGCTTTTTGCCGCGCCGGTTGATGTGTGTTCGGTTGGATTGTAAGATATGTTCAATCGGGCATACTAAGTTTGATATGATTGTCTTCATTTTTGTATGCATGATGCAATCGAGTGCATGGGCTTAGTAAGTCGGATTAAAGGTCCTCTAATTGAAGAGGTTAAAATCCTTTACCATGATGCTTTGCCGCACCGATTAACGTATATTCGGTTGAATGTAAGATGTGTTCAATCAGGTATACGAAGTCTAAGGTTATTGTCTTTATTTTTATATGCATTGAGATAAGCGCATGGGCTTAGTAAGTGCGATGAAAGGTCTTCTAATTGAAGAGGTTAAAATCCTTTGCCACGATGCTTCACCGCGCCTCGTATTTCGCTATTTGCTTTTTATATATGTATTGTATCACATTTTGTGCATCAGGCCTGTTCCCGTTCGAATGCGTTATCGAACGCTATACGAATGCGAACCTTCTGTTCCCGTTCGAACGCATTTTACAAACGCTACTCGAACGCGCATGCATTTTGTTTCATCGGGTCTGGATCCATTCGAACGCGTTATCGAACGCTATACGAACGCGAACCTTCTTTCCCGTTCGAACGCGTTTACGAACGCTACTCGAACGCTCATGCATTTTGTATCATCAGGTCTGGTACCGTTCGAACGCTTTATCAAACGCTACAGGAACGAGAACCTTCTGTTTACCGTTCGAACGCGTTTACGAACGCTACACGAACGCGCACACACTGAACTGAGTCTGTCTCATCATATTCATGCATAATTGCCTCTTGGTTGATCTTTCTTGTATTATGTAGCCAATCATATTATTTGTATTCCTGCATTTATCCATTCGATGTGTTCTTGGGATGATATTCAAGCATGATTAGGCTGTTAGCATGTTATTTGGTTAATATGTCCATGAGATAGTACTGAAGCATGATTAGGCTGTTAGCATGTTATTTGGTTAATATGTCATGAGATAGTACTCAAGCATGATTAGGTTGTTCTTAGTTTTCCCTATCATATGATTGAGAAATGTTCATGAGATTGCCATGTGATGTTGCATGTTGTGATGATTATTCCATGCATGTGAATTTAGAAGCATGATACACTTGGAAATAAATGTTACTTAAGCCTGATTAAATTATTACATAAATCCTTTCATTACAAGTGGCATAAGTAAGAGACCATTCTGAACCCAACGGTTTGAGGTCTTCCCTTGCGAGGGGTGAGTGCGCCTTCCTTTAAATTTTTTCCCGGTTCACACCGGGTGGGGACTCCATTATTCTCTGGTTTAGTCCCCCGTGGCTACTCCGTACTCCCGACCGGGCCGCGAGCCCGGGACAGCATGCGTCACCCAGTTCCTGGTCCCACAGTCTGGCGACTCCACTGGGGATCGAGAATCGGCCCCGATTATTGTCTTGTAATGATTGGATTTATGTTTTAATTGACCGTGTCTATATTGGATAAAATGAGGGTTTAATCAAAGGCATTTTTAGGCTAGGTAATGGTTTGGTGTCTTCCTTCATCACTACCTTTCTAGAAGGAAAAGCTATGAAGGCACCTATATGGCCATCTACTCGTAGCCTATTGTGATGGACTAATTTGGAGGACTCGTTATTTATTCCTGACACCAAGCGATAAGAGCCTAAGAGGCTGGGGTATTTAAGTGAGCCTCGCTCCACCTTCCCTCTGGGAAACTACAACGGGAAATCCATTGACAGTCCGTCACACACCATAGCTCATTGGCACATACCTTAGTGTATAAAAAGGGTGCGCTCACTTGGTTGCTCGAACCCTTGATTGGGGAGACCTAGTTGTGGGCCATCCTTCACCGACGAGAGCCTTGTCTATACTCCTGCGAACCCACCCATAGACGGGTTTGTATGGTTAAAGTAACAATTATTTCCTTGAGTATGTGTTAGTGGACCATCCTCATTTGGATGCAGTTGGACCATTGTCAGAAATGCGGACTTGCTGGGCCATTTAAACTGGGGCGAGTTCGTACCTTATGACCATTGGGCCCAAAGCTTCTGAAATGTTGATGGGCCATTCCGTAGAAATTATTACTTTATGTTTGCATATCTTTTATGCTTGTGTTTGGGAACATCGTCGTTTGGATCCATTTGGACCATTTGTCACGAGATATGGGCTTGTTGAGCCATTTAAACTGGGACAAGAACGTATTTTATGACGATTGGGCCAAAGGCTTCTAAGTGTTGATGGGCCACTTTGTGCTTGTGTTCGGAACATTACCATTTGGATTTAGTTGGGCTCCTTGCCATGAGATGTGAACTTGTTGGGCCATTTAAACTGGGACGAGTTCACTCCTATGACAGTTAGCCCAGAAGCTTCTAAAATGATAACGGGCCGATTTGTTTGAAAATTTTAGTTGATTTAGTATGTTATATATGTTACATGCATCTCATGCACCCCATGCATACATACATCATGTTAACCCTTGTGTTCTGAAAGCCATCATAGATTCCCGTTGGGTTAGGGAAAATGGAAGACTCACACAAACCAAACCTGGGAACAAACATGAGTGAATCAGATATTGAGGTATCCTGTATGGATCAGTTGGAAAACGGTCTCGCCAAGATCACTGAACAGTTGCAAGCCTTGATTACTGCCATGACAAATATGGCTGTACCCCGTGCTGGGGGAAACTCTGAGAATGTGAGGCGCGATGAGCCTTTGAATGGTTGGGGGATGATATCCCCACTTTTGATGATGACATGACAGAGCATGCAACAGGCAGAGTGATTGGGTCTCAGGCAGAATTTCAGAAGCTTCGGGATCAGGTTGAGTCAGTTACCCGTAAGATGAAGGGTAAGGACGAGGAATTACTAGACTATGAGGCGATGGCTTTTAAAGAACAGTTGTCTGCTCAGTTCAAGATGCCAGATATGGCTAAGTTTAATGGGAATGGGGATCTAAGGGTACATCTCCGACAGTTTGTATCAGTCATGAGTTCAGTTGGCTTATCTCAGCGCCAAGTGCAGAAGATGTTTGGGATGTCACTCGAGGGGGCACCTGTGGTTTGGTATCATAGCCTTAAGAAGAAGGTTGGAGGGAACTAGTTGATGCTTTTCTGAAGCAGTATGTTACAGACTTAGAAATTGACTTGTCACTCCGTGATTTGGAGAACACTAAGCAGAAGCCATAGGAAAGTTTCAAAGAGTATGTGGATCGCTGGAGAAGCCAGCTTTTGAAAATGCAGACTCGGCCCTCAGAGAAGGACCAAATCAAAATGATCATCAAGGGCACCAAGCCCTCTATTTATAGTAAACTGAGGAGGATGACTTCGATGATTTCTGATTTTCGACAGTTGAGGGAAACTGTCATGGATATTGAGGAAGAAGAGGCTGAAAACAGAAAGTTTTATGGCCAGAATATAAGAACTTTTGGGGGGCCTTCTAAGACCAAGCCCGCTACTGCGAGGTCGCTACCTTCAAGAACCGGCATTTCTCTAACCTGGGGAAGCCGTTATCTAAGGTGCTTGAGAAGTTGAAGGGACAATGACTCCTAAAACCCTTAGAGCCTAAACCACTTCCAGATCCTATACCACCCAACCTTAACCTAAGCTTGTATTGTCACTTCCATCAGAGGAGAGGCCACGAAACTGACAACTGCACCCGCCTTAGGCATGAAATCCAAAACCTCATCGATGCTCACAAAATACCTGACCCAGAAAGAGAACAACCCAACGCACACATAAATCCCCTACCCAACTACATGATCAACTCTGGCCTACCCGAAACCCTTGCCCTCCAAACTCTCAACCACTCAGCTTCATTCATAGGAATAGAGGATGACAGCGGTGGAGAACCTTAGACCAATGAAGAAGGCAATGTTGCGAATAATAAAGTCATCCCTCATAGTTTATTTGATCATGCATTTTTAATACAGACATTGACTTAGTCTACATGTTCGAATCATTTTTTTAAAATGATAATAAAGACATTATTTCGCTGAATCTCTTCTGCAATATGAGTATATTTGAGAAAAACATTCAACCTTGGTACTATGAAATTCAATGATGTTTAGAACACGGGGAATCTTCGGAAGCAACAACAGTACAGTCAGTTTCAGAAATGAATCAGTATCAGTTTGGGGATGAATCCCAGGGCCGAGGCCCGCATCAGCATCAGTTTGGGGATGAATCCCAGGGCCGAGGCCCACATCTGCATCAGTTTGGGGTTGAGGCCCATATCCGTTTCAGTCTCGGGGATGAGTCCCAGAGGCGAGGCCCATATCAGTATCAGTCTGGGGGCAAGGCCCACATCAGCATCGGTTTCTGCCGGGTATGGCATTCTGGGGGGCGAGGCCCACATCAGTTCGGTATCAGTCTCTGCCGGGTATGGCATTCTGGGGGGCGAGGCCCGCATCTGCATCAGTTTGGGGTTGAGGCCCATATCAGTTTCAGTCTCGGGGATGAGTCCCAGGGGCGAGTCCCATATCAGTATCAATCTGGGGCAAGGCCCACATCAGCATCAGTTTCTGCCGGGTATGGCATTCTGGGGGGCGAGGCCCACATCAGTTCGGTATCAGTTCTGCCGGGTATGGTATTCTGGGGGGGCGAGGCCCACATCAGTTCAGTATCAGTTCTGCCCGGTATGGAATTCTGGGGGCAAGGCCCACATCAGTTCAGTATCAGTTCTGCCGAGTATGGCATTCTGGGGGGCGAGGCACACATTAGTTCAGTATTAGTTCTGCCGGGTATAATACTCTTGGGGCGGGGCCCACATCATTATCAGTAACGGTTCGAAAATGAACCACTCTCATATCAGTAATGGTTCGGAAATGGACTAACTCTCATCAGTAACGGTTCGGAAATGGACTATCTCTCATCAGCGACGGTTCGAAAATGGACCACTCTCATATCAGTAACGGTTCGGAAGTGGGCCACTCTCATATCAGTAACGGTTCGGAAATGGACTATCTCTCCTCAGCAATGGTTTAGAAATGGACCATCATCTCATCACTTGCCGAAAATGGCACTCTAAAAATGGAGCAACGGTTCGGAAATGGACCATTATCAATCTCGTCGAAAAGGGCACTCCGAAAATGGAGCACGGTTCGAAAATGGACCATCATCTCATCTCGCTGAAAATGGCACTCTGAAAATGGAGCACGGTTCGGAAATGGACCAAGGAAGGCCTAACCCATCGGAATATGATACATATACATGCATACATGCATACATATCACATACATGCAATGTTTATTTTGTGTTCGCAGGTTTGTAGCGGCAAAGACCATCTCATCAAATAACGGTTCAAAAATGAGCCACATTCTCGTACAGCACGGTTCGGAAATGGACCGCTACCACAACAGACGCCGAAAATGGCACTCCAAAATGGAGCATTCACAACAGATGCCGAAAATGACACTCCAAAATGGAGCACCCACAACAGATGCCGAAAATGGCGTTCCAAAATAGAGCACACACAGCAAAGGCCGAAAATGGCGTTCCAAAGTGGATCACACACAACAAATGCCGAAAATGGCGTTCCAAAATGGAGCACACACAGCAAAGGCCAAAAATGGCGTTCCAAAATGGAGCACACACAGCAAAGGCTGAAAATGGCGTTCTAAAATGGAACACACACAGCAAAAGCCAAAAATGGCGTTCCAAAATGGAGCACATACAGCAAATGCCGGAAATGGCGCTCCAAATGGAGCACACACACAAAAGATGCCGAAAATGGCGCTCTAAAAATGGAGCACGGTTCGGGAATGAACCAAGGGTCACATCACCTCACCACCAAATCAACTCAACTCAACACATGGTAAGTCAAGTGGCAGCTGGCAAGCCAGGTAAGTGAAAATGCATTGCATAACTTTGATAGGATTGTCACTGTTGCACATTACACAAGTCCCATCAAAGTGGCGGCGACTGTAAGCATTGCATTTTTGCATGTGAAACCCGATGATGAGTCTCAGTTGGAGGCACTACCTTTTTAGCTAAGGATATTGCGGGAAACGGAGGTCGGAAAGGGAAATTCAGAATAAGTACGTCATCAGATTCATATCGCAAGTTCATTGTCTTCGTTAGTGCTGCGTTCGTTACTTCGTTCGAACGTCAAACAGATTGCGGGCGTTCGTGCATCGTTCGAAGGGGCGTTCGAACGGCGTCGGTATTTCTGGTTTTGCTGCTAGCCTCACACCCCAGCCCAATTAGCCCACCAAAGCCCATAAAACACATCCCAATTAAATTAAATCTTAATTAAATTAAACATTGAATTAAATAAAATATTTAAACCATTTACCAATTAAATAAAACATAATCATACCTAATTAAGACAAATCAAATATATTAACTTCCTAACTAAACAAAATCACATACCAAACTTAACAAATATCATGCCTAATTAAAATCAATCATAACAAATTAAATATTTTGTATTCCTAATCTAGCCAAGATTTGTCCCCCCTCAATCTAATCATTTCCTTGTTGAATACCAAATCAATCCTCCTTTTAATGCCAAAATCCCTTCCTTGTGAGACAAGGAGTAGCCCTAGCCATTCTTTATATAAACAACCCCTAACCAAGACATGCACTCCCCTAGCTCATACACAAGACTTACACGCAAGTCACAACAAAAAAAAGCCCTAGCCACTCACGGCAATAGCAATAATAAGAACACAAACAATTCTCTTCATCTCCTCCACTCCATAATCGAAAACAGCAGCCCCCCTAAACCTCCACACATTACCGAAAAATATACCCTCAAACAGCAGCCCAAGCACGTTCCAAACAGCCGCTAAAGTACCTCCAAACAGCAACCCATTTTCCCCCGAAAACAGCAGCAAAATCCTCTCAAAAAATTCCCTAAAAAGCTTAAAGCAAGAACATAAAAAAAAGCAACCCAAACCCCCTTAAAAAACGCAAAAACAGTCCACTAATAGACTTGAAACAGTGAGCAGAATACATAGAAAACAAGAGCAAAACGGAGACCAAACAGCAGAAAAACGGACCAAAAACAGTAGCTTGAACAGCAAGACAGTGAGCTAAGACGCTAAACTAGTGAACCAGAAGAGTAAGGAGCTTTTACCCCTTCCGATCTCCGCGAAAAGCAAGTCCAAAGACGGCTTAAAAGGTTAGACCTGAGGGTACTTTTCACACTCATCTTTATTTGATTTTTTGTTATTTTGATTGTATTTTAATTATTTGTTGAATCTTGTTTGTGTATGATGTGTGTTGTGGGTATTGGATGAATGGAAAAGTGTCGTCTCTTGTGGTATATAGGATGGAAACCCAGACGTAAATTCCGTAGCCGAATCCGAATGGACGGTAGTGCGGTCTGTACTTGGGATACAACTCCACGTACCGCTTGAGTAAACGGCACCTTCTTTTGTTTCATGTTGCTTTGATTTATTTATTTTTCGTCATTTGAATTCCGCATGTTACTTGTTTATGCATGATGCGATTGAGCGCATGGGCTTAGTAAGTCGGATTAAAGGTCCCCTATTTGGAGGGGTTAAAATCCTTTACCACGATGCTTTGCCGCGCCGGTTGATGTGTGTTCGGTTGGATGTAAGATATGTTCAATCGGGCATACTAAGTTTGATATGATTGTCTTCATTTTTGTATGCATGATGCAATCGAGTGCATGGGCTTAGTAAGTCGGATTAAAGGTCCTCTAATTGAAGAGGTTAAAATCCTTTACCATGATGCTTTGCCGCACCGATTAACGTATATTCGGTTGAATGTAAGATGTGTTCAATCGGGTATACGAAGTCTAAGGTTATTGTCTTTATTTTTATATGCATTGAGATAAACGCATGGGCTTAGTAAGTGCGATGAAAGGTCTTCTAATTGAAGAGGCTAAAATCCTTTGCCACGATGCTTCACCGCGCCTCGTATTTCGCTATTTGCTTTTTATGTATGTATTGCATCACATTTTGTGCATCAGGCCTGTTCCCGTTCGAACGCGTTATCGAACGCTATACGAACGCGAACTTTCTGTTTCCTGTTCGAACGCGTTTTACAAACGCTACTCGAACGCGCATGCATTTTGTTTCATCAGGTTTGGATCCGTTCGAACGCGTTATCAAACGCTATACGAACGTGAACCTTCTGTTTCCCGTTCGAACGTGTTTTACGAACGCTACTCGAACGCGCATGCATTTTGTATCATCAGGTCTGGTACCGTTCGAACGCTTTATCAAACGCTACAGGAACGGGAACCTTCTGTTTACCGTTCGAACGCGTTTACGAACGCTACACGAACGCGCACACACTGAACTGAGTCTGTCTCATCATATTCATGCATAATTGCCTATTGGTTGATCTTTCTTGTATTATGTAGCCAATCATATTATTTGTATTCCTGCATTTATCCATTCGATGTGTTCTTGGGATGATATTCAAGCATGATTAGGCTGTTAGCATGTTATTTGGTTAATATGTCCATGAGATAGTACTGAAGCATGATTAGGCTGTTAGCATGTTATTTGGTAATATGTTCATGAGATAGTACTCAAGCATGATTAGGTTGTTCTTAGTTTTCCCTATCATATGATTGAGAAATGTTCATGAGATTGCCATGTGATGTTGCATGTTGTGATGATTAATTCCATGCATGTGAATTTAGAAGCATGATACCCTTGGAAATAAGTGTTACTTAAGCCTGATTAAATTATTACATAAATCCTTTCATTACAAGTGGCATAAGTAAGGGACCATTCCGAACCCAACGGTTGAGGTCTTCCCTTGCGAGGGGTGAGTGCGGCCTTAAATCTCATTTTCCCGGTTCACACCGGGTGGCGACTCCATTATTCTCCGGTTTAGTCCCCCGTGGCTACTCCGTACTCCCGACCGGGCCGCGAGCCCGGGACAGCATGCGTCGCCCAGTTCCTATGTCCCACACAATGGCGGTCGGATTGCTTGCTTTTTGGCGGGAGGGCGACGCATTGTTGACAAGTGGCAGGCTCCCATTAAACCCTAGAAGTGATTTGATGGGCATTTAAGAGGATGTGACGGTTGCGCGTCTCGAGGGGCGGTTTACAGAAGGGCAATAAAGGGATTTCGCTTCGACTGGAAGAAAGTCAGGCCGAACACCTGAGTCAGACCGAGAATGAGAGAAGTGTAGGCCGATGAATTTTCTCCTTCAAAGATCGGCCACCAGTTTATCAGCAGTACCACTCTTTTTATATAGTTCCTGGCACCAACTCGTACACTTGTTGGAACCGAGAACTAGGGGACAGATGTTGGAGGTATTTTCAAGCACCAAGGCATTTGAACAGTACGTCAAGGGTAGAAATGGTAACTCTCTTCTTGGTCAAGATCATTAATGCCGATCCGGCCACTAAAAGCCAACAGTAAGGGGTCGGGCACTTATGATCGGTAACCGACCACTTAAACCCGGATGGTCAGGCATTATCAGATCGATAGCAGCATTCTCAGTCCAAATGACCATTGTGACCGACCTCATGAAGGCCGAGAATATGACGAGATATGCTCCAGAAGATAAGACATCCTATTTTTACGGATAAGAAGATAAGTTATCCTACTTTTATGGGGAGAAATTGGTAAGTCAGTGTCCTAATAGGATAAAGGAAGTGAAGGTAGTTTCGACTATGAATTCTTATGGGAAAATGAAAACTGTTTCTTTGCTATTATAAATAGGAGGGGAAAGCGTGTTTGTAAGTGAGAGTTGATAAGAAAACAAGAGAGAATTAGACTTGTAAACACAAAACAGATCAGAGAAACATATTTCGGTAATAAAATATCGTCTGTTTTGTGCCCGTGGATGTAGGTTGGATCTGATCTGCCGAACCACGTTAAATTTCTTTGTTGATTGGTATATTTATCTATCTTCTGCCAAATTTGCTTTTGGTTTCCTATAAACAAAACAAATTTACAGTTGGAAGATGATTGTCTCGGGAGTAAAAAACCCTTATTGCCCTTGAGACCAAAATCAGCCGTCAACAATTTTTAATAAATTTTCAAATTTATTTATGATTGTCATTTTATCACCCAATAAATTATCATTTATTTTGCATGATTTAACAATTTTTAATAAATTTTCAAATTTATTTATGATTGTCAGTTTATCACCCAATAAATTATCATTTATTTTGCATGATTTTTATTATTGGAAAATATGTTTATATTATTTTTTTAGCTAAATTATTAAGCAAAAAAAAAATATATAGAGTTTTGCATTCAATTGTTTCCGCAAAAGTGGAATCGTGGTTAATTAGTGAAGCCCAAGCCCAAATTTTCTTCATTAATGGTTATTGAAGTTGATATGGACACAGAAAATCATAGATATTAAGATAATTTTATGAAGTTACTGAAAAATTTATTTTGGAAAGAGCACGCTAAAGCTTTCATATAGTCAATTATAAAGTGGTCAACTATCAAAATTTTAGAGAATAGAAAATTTATTTTCCGTAAAATTATCTACAGATTTATAAATTATTTCATTGATCGGGTAATAGTTCACGTTGAACAAATTTTTTGTAAGTGTCCTAAATATCATAAAATGAAGAAAATTTTTTTGGAAAAACTTTTATTACAAAACAAACACATCTTAAGTGTGGGACAAAATTTCAAAAGACAAGTATTTTCCTACCAAACCAATGACTATTGTCTAACGTCTATTTTCTTATCACCTATTAGTTTTCAGAGGAGATGACAGCCTAATTTAATAACTTTACAATTAAGTGTGCTGGAAGTAGAGCCAACAATAAAAACTCAAAGAACGAAGATATTTATATCTCCGATCACGAAGTAGGAGGCACTTTTCAGATTTTCGGTATTTAATAGCATATTAAATATGAGACGTATTGACGAATGATTTTCGTTCCAGAGGTAATTTGGGAAAATTACTCATCAAACAATCATTCATCAACTGTGAATTTGTTTGGTTTTGAGATCAAATCCAAACTTAACAAAAGATGAGAAAACACAGACAAAACAGAGGTTTTAACATGGTTCGACGGGATGGATCTGACCTACATCCACAGACACAAAGAAAAATGGTGTTTTATTAGTTCCTCGGGTCGGACCGACCTTTTACTAGCTTACGCTTGCACTTAAGCTTTTCGCTCTATCTTTTACAAGTTACGTATGAAAACTAATTAGCCCACCATGTACAATGAGTTTTCAACCCCTTTATATACTAGGTCAAATTCCACTGTTACACCAACTTCGTGCTGTCATCCGTGTTTCCTTGTCATTGTTGCCCATCACTCGTACATTATTGCTCATTACTCGTATGTTACGCCCATTACTCGTACGTTACGCCCATGGTGGCTCTAGGTTCCATGTAGAGCTTACATCATTCATACATATGCATAAGATTTAGCTGCCCCGACCTAGGTAAGCAGTTCGACATACCGAGGTGAACAATGCTGAGCTCTTCCCAGCTTATTTACCAGGTCGGGTCGGTTCTGGTTTCAGAAGCTGGTACAAGTCTCTGAATGTCGAATCTGATGTCGAGGCTACTCTAAGAATATGGAACTAAGTCTGCTCTCAAAGTCTGATGTTGAGGCTGATGTTAGGTCTGATCAGTCTAATGTCGGTATCCTTTCCACGGTCGGATCAGACCTAGCTTCCTTTTATAAGGTCGGTATTCATAGACCACCTCGAGTATGCCTTCACAGATGCTAAAGTGCTATCAAACTTGATACTTCTCATAAGGTCAGGTCGGGATCCCAAATGTCTTTCTTATCTGGTTCTACCCTCGGGTGCCTCTCTGCACCTCAGGCTCGAGCCTTCTGTTTGACTTCCCATCCTCATAAGGATTTTAGACTTTCATTTGCAATCAATATCTCAAGTCGGCCTCACCTTTCAGCAGGTACCATAACTGCAAGCTTCAATGATTCTCGTGAAAATCCACGTCGGGTTCACAGCCTTGATCCATCACCTTAATTTCTGATTCACAACTTAGCCATCTCTTCTATTAGGCCCTCTCTGACCGAAAATATTGATCCGAGCTAACTCTGACAGGTTTGTTTATTGGTTTCTCTGCTTGAAGAAACTTATCTTGTGCCACCTCGGGTTAATGCATGCTCTTGACATGCTGCGATCCCGGAAAAAGGATAATCTAAAAAGATCTGTAAAATAAAACATAGGTCACGAGGGAAATCTCACCTTAGGCTATCACATAGCAAAAATGGCATCGGGATGACATAACCCAGCCCCAAGTTATTCTGACAATAGAGGAATTGGGAAAGAATCGACCCTAAGCCATATAAGTCATTTGGCCGCACTCCTTGTGCCACTCAACACTTGGCCATGGGGGAGAAACTCCGACCTCATGCCAACAAACGTAATAATGCCTTGGTGGGACGTAACTTAACCCCGAACCATACATGTTATGGTACATGAGGCGCTAAACACCATGTCGGCCCTCTCACCTACATGCTATGGTTACCTCGAGGTGCCAAACCCTATGTCGGTCCTCAATGACGTCATTCCATATGTGTTATGGTTACCCAGGGGCATCAAATGCCACACTGGCCCTCTCGCCCGACTTGCGATGGTTACCCTGAGGTGCCAAACGCCACGCCAGTCCTCAATGACTTCATTCCATACGTGTTATGGTTACCTAAAGGCGTCAAACGCCATACTGGCCCTCTCGTCCAACGTGCTATGGTTACCCTGAGGTGCCAAACGCCACTCCAGTCCTCAATGACTTCATTCCATAAGTGATATGGTTACCTGGGGGCGCCAAACGCCACACACTGAACTTCTCGCCCAACGAGCTATGGTTACCCTGATATGCCAAACGTCATGCCGATCCTCAAGGACTTCATTCCATACGTGCTATGGTTATTTGGAGGCGTCAAACGCCACGCTGGCCCTTTTGCCCAACGTGTTATGGTTACCCCGATGCCACAGAGGTCTTCAATGACTTCATAGGTTTCCCCTCGAAGGTGCATATCATTGGGTTGTGACGCTCCGTCTCGAGGGTTTGATAACGACACATGACATTTGTGTGCCACATAGAGTTTTTCACATGTTCTGCATCCATTGTCATTTCCCAATCAAAGTTATTTCCGATAAAATACCAAGTAAGTTTTTTTCATGCAAATAAACAACAAGCTTGTAAAAAGGTGTGAGCGACTTATTTAAAAATGGAAAAACACTTCTTGTATTCTAGGGATCTACTGCCCATCTTACAACCCTTTGCGGGACATTTTAAGATATGCTCTATTGAAAATATCCTTCGGCACCTTAGCATTTCATGGCTTCTTGAGACGGGTACCGTCCAACTGCCCTAAGCGATAGGTACCTGACCTGATGGCTATCGCTATCAACGCTGGTCACTCTTCATAGCCACTTGGTTTATGCATTCATCCACATAGTCAGTCCTTACCAAGTCCTCCACCTGCTCCTACAGGTCTCTACATATTTCTATGGTATGTCCCCTCAGATTATGGTGCACACAATAAGCCGTGTTGTCTCTCTTATCAATGGGAAATATCCTCGAGTTGGGCTCAGCCAATAGACCTTTATCCTGAATTTCCTGAACTATGTGGGCCAATGGTCTGTTCAGGAAGGTGCACACCGTCCCTCTGATGACATTGTTGACTTGGGCATGCAACATTCTCTCTTGCGTTGGATTATTCTGAGGTATCGGCCTGAACTCATTATGCGTCGAGACCGGTCTCCTCAAGTCCCTACCCAAATCCCATTGATTTTCCTGCTTAAATATCTTGGTCTCTTGGGTGTCCCTTCCTCGGCAATCTTCTCATCTTCCTCCATTAGCACAAATTTCCTCGTATATTCTAAGGTCGCGGCATAGTCCGAAATCTCCTGGATTCTTAGGTGAGACCATAACCTCCTGACTTTGAGGGCCCATTTGAAACTTTCCAGCACCTATGGGGACTCATACGTCCCGACTTCTAACACCAGACTGTGATACCTATCAACAAAGCTCTTTAAAGACTCATTGTCTCTCTGCTTCATCAACCTCAACGACCCCATCGCCTTCCTCGGTACGCACGCCCATTTGAAATGTCGCATAAATGATCTCATCAATTGCGCAAAGCTGCTGATACTCTCCGGGGTCAAGTTTGTGAACCATAGACTGGTCGGTACTCCCAAAATTAAAGGAATCACTTTGCATATCACCTCTCCTACCACCATTTGGATCTCCATCAATAAGACGAACCTGTCAACGTGAGGCTTGGGGTCCGTGTCACCCTTGTAGACGTCTATCGTGGGCATGGTGTGTTGGGGTTTTGGGAGATGGGCGCAGCGGAAGCACGGTTCGAGCGAAATCGTAATTTAAAAACTTTTCAAATTACCAAATAAATTATTCAATATCTAATATGAATAATTTATTCATATTTCACCTAAACCTATTTATTCAATATCAAATATCAACATAAATAAAGTTGAAACGTCGTGAAACTTTTACGAAAATAGTTTTTTTTTTCCGCAAAATGACGCAAAACGCGTTTTCGAATGAACCGACCACCCGACACTTATGGGAACTGCCCATGTCAGCTCCAATAGTGTCAGGGCAGTTCATGGGCTGCCTGAAGAGTGATGAACTCACTGTTTGGACATCCGTCACTCGGTTGGCTCAAAAGTCACCCGGTAACGCCGTTTTTGACCGTTTTTCGCTTATTTCAACTTCGAAATACTTTCCGGAAATTGTTCCAGCTCCCAAAAAACATTCATTACATTCATAAGACATCAATTTCATCATCAAAACAGAACACTTCTAGGTCTGATCCAGAAACCGAATATCCAAATTTTCATGCTTTAAATCCAAATTTCAAGATTAATCCAATTAATCCACAACACCAATCAAATTCACCACACATGAAACACCCAAGAACAATTCTAGGTATCACATGAGTGGTCATAACACTCTAGAATAGCAACTCATCAATAGTTGATCAAATTAGACACTAATTACATCCTAATATACTTCACACATGCATATAAGCTTCCAATTCAATCACCACAACCAAAAGCCCTAAAATTCAGAATTTGAAGGAACCCTAGAACATTTCTAAATCATCAAGAAACAAGAAATCAAATTTCCAAGCTTAGGGTTTTGAAGACTTACCTTAAATCTCCTAAATCCTTAGTTTTTTTTCTTGATTTTCCTTCATTTCTTCATGGATTCATCAAACATATTTGAAACCTATTTATTTTAGGTATTTTTGGCCATGGTCAAGAATTATATGAAGAAGAAAACATTTCCTCTTTTAAAATCCTTGAAACTGACTTAATGAGGGTATTTTAGTCCTTTTGTAATTTAATCAAATTAAATATAAATTATACTTTATGTAATCCAATCAAAATTGCACACATTTAGTTTAATTAATTCATGTCATTTGTTCCAATAATAATTGGACAAATTTCATAACATTTATGGAAAAAGTTTATAATTAATAATTCAAATATTTAACAATTAAATATCCAAATAATTAATTAATGTGATTATTATTATATATGTATTTTTATTTACAATAAATAACAAATATATATTTATGGAATGTGTCAGAATCTCATTTGACGAATAATTAATGTGTATCTAATCGTATTATGTATCAAATACAAATACACAATAATTATTATCGGACAAAATCCCTTAAAGTATGTGTTATCGTTTAACCGATTAAACGATCTGAATTAACTCATTTAATCAGATGAAGTATTATGAATAATCAATATTATTCATATCGAGTTGCCCAAGTGCTCAACGAGTACACTTCATATTGTGGGACTCTCTAAGTTTAAGTTTATCCGTCACGAAATCCAATTTCGTGTCCATAATCCACCCACTATGGATTATGAAGACCACAGATAATCTCACTAAACTATGCAAGCCGATGTCATTGCATACGTATAATCCCTCTGTCACAAGCTATCCATATTATACCTGGGGTATAGATAAAATCGTCAAACCCGTTCGGTATAATATAGTCGACTTTTAATTTACGATCTCTAAATAACACTCGAAACTTATTTCCGAAGTTATACCACAGCCATGGATTTACTAGATTGTAAACACGTGAGGATGCCTATGCCCTGTACACAGGACTGACATATCATATCTTGATACGCACTGGATATCATTAGCATCAGTCCACTGTTGGACAATTATGACCCATAACGTCACTATTTGTACAGATCATGGTGTTGTTGTACAAATTAACTATGTGACAAAGGAGATTGCACTCTTATCATTTGTGATTAGATCACCTAGATGTATAAATGATAGAAGGTCCATATGATTTGTTCCTGGATTGAGAATGATATGAGACAGTATCAGTCCACGAAGGATAAATCATTAAATATCCCTAGTCAGAGTATTATCGAGATTGGACATCGATAAATACGTAAAGACTAGTATTACACTTGTGCACGTTGTGAGAGCACAACGACATAGTTCTCATATGTTTGAGTATAGGATACTCATGCAAGTGTAATATGAGGTTGTGTTTTACCGATGGTACGGGAAACAACTTCGCTCTGGATAGACCCCCTCGGAATTCCATTGGTAGTATGACTATGTGTCTATGGAAGTCAGACATCAGGGTAGGTGTATTTGGTCTTAACCTGAGACTTGCACCGCTAATACTTACGACAATCAATATACTTTGGTTTTGGTCGTCCAGGGCTTTAACCGGTTTCTGTGTACGCCTCTTCTGGGTATATCGAGAATCGTAGTGTGTTGGGTGTGATGTCAAGACGGAAGTATCACTCCAGTCATATGGAGATGATGGTCACGTAGGATACGGTACTGGTTCTCTTAAGTATTGCAGTCATCGGGATAAAATGACAAGGTCATGTTTATCCGATTATAGAGACTAGTTACCAGACATCCGATATGTGCTTCGTACGGGGCAGACACAGTTCCAGCCCCAGGCCTAGCACGTGAACATCTGATACTGGATCGACATACGCAATACTACGTATACTACGTCTGATATAGATCATATATTCCTGTAAGGATATTTCTGGAGAATTGGGTAGGCATGACGTTTTGCTAGAAGCCAACATTGTCTTGTAAATCGGTACAAACGTAGTACTAGGTACTTACGTGTACGGATAGTCCGACGACCAAATTTACTGCTAACATATCCGGGGATCTCATGGGTCGCTTCCGAAGATTCACCGATGACGTATGACTCGCACTTTAATTAATTGGGATTAATTAGAAGAGAGAAAATTAATCTGGGATTAATTACAGAGATATTTTATCTGGGATAAAATATCCATTAAAGAGAGATAACGATTAATTTGGAATTAATCGATTAATTAATTGTGGACAACAGAACCTGGGCGACGCTTTTCTGTCCTAGGCTCGCGGCCTAGTTGGGAGTACGGAATAGCCACGGGGGACTAAACCGGAGAGTAATGGAGTCGCCACCCGGTGTGAACCGGGAAAATGAGATTTAAGGCCGCACTCACCCCTCGCAAGGGAAGACCTCAAACCGTTGGGTTCGGAATGGTCCCTTACTTATGTCACTTGTAATAAAAGGATTTATGTAATAATTTAACCAGGCTTAAATAACATTTATTTCCAAAAATATCATGCTTCTAAATTCATATGCATACATCAACAAGTTCATCAAAACATGCAACATCACATGGCAATCTCATGAACATATTTCAATCCTATGATATGGAAAACTAAGAACAACATAATCATGCTTGAGTGCTATCTCATGAACCTATTAACCAAATAACATGCTAACAGCCTAATCATGCTTGAATACAATCCCGAGAACACATAGAATGGATAAATGCAGGGATACAAATAATACGGTTGGCTATACAACACAAGAAAGATCAACCAAGAGGCAATTATGCATGAATATGATAAGACAGACTCAGTTCAGTGTGTTCACGTTCGTGTAGCGTTCGTAAACGCGTTCGAACGGAAATGAAACAGAATGCTCACGTTCGAGTAGCGTTTGATAACGCGTTCGAACGGAATGAAACAGAATGCTCACGTTCGAGTAGCGTTTGATAACGCGTTCGAACGGAAATGAAACAGAATGCTCACGTTCGTATGGCGTTTGATAACGCGTTCGAACGGAAATGAAACAGATGCTCACGTTCGTATGGCGTTCGTGAACGCTTTCGAACGGAAATGAGACCTGATGCATGATAAGGCAAAAATGCTTGTGCGTTCGAGTTGCGTTCGTAAACGCGTTCGAACGGGAACAGACCTGATGCATGAAATGGGATGCAATACATAAACAACAAAATAAAGGGGCGCGGCGAAGTACTGCCGTAAAGGTGGCCTTTTGGGGGCTCTTGATCTCTCAAAGAGAGGACCTTTAGACCATCATACTAAGCCCATGCGCGTCACATCACATCATGCATATAAACATAAAGACAATCATACTATTCTAAGTATGTCCGATTGAACGTGTCTTGCATCCAACCGAACACACATCAACCGGCGCGGCAAAGTATCGTGGTAAGGGCTTTAGCCCTCCCCATAGGGGATCTCACATCGCACTTACTAAACCCATGCGCTCGGTTGAATCATGCATATGAAAATAAAGACAATCATATCAAACTAGGTATGCTCGATTGAACGTATCTCGCATTCAACCGAACACACATCAATCGGTGCGGCAAAACGTCGTGGTGAAGGATTTTAACCCCTCCAATTAGGGAACCTTTCATCGCACTTACTAAGCCCATGCACTCGATCACATCATATGGGAATAAGCAATATACGGAATTTAAATGACAAGAAATAAATAAACCAAAACAACACCACACAAGAGAAGGTGCCGTTTACTCAAGTGGTACGTGGAGTTGTATCCCAAGTACAGACCGCACTACCGTCCATTCGGATTCGGCTACAGAATTTATGTCTGGGTTTCCATCCTATATACCACAAGAGACGACACTCTTCCATTTCATTCAAGCCACAAAATGCATCCATAAACGACTCTCATGCGAATAGAATTCAATAATAATAAAAAAACGAATGTAAACTAATGAAAAGGTACCCTCAGGTCTAACCTTTTAAATCACCTCTCGGATGTACGGTACACGATCGTCGGAAGGGTGGATGCTCCGCAACTCTCCCGGTTCACTGGTTCACTGTTCTCGTTCGTTGTCTTTACTGTTTTGAGTCCGTTTTGCTACCGTTTCCTTGTGGTTTCACTGCCGTCTCCTCTTATCTTTTGCTTACTCTTTTTTTGGGTGTCTTCTTCCTGTAATTTTCCTGTGTGTTGTGTATGAGCTAGGGACTAGGGACTAGGGACTAGGGTCTAGAAACTAAAAAACTAAGTCTAAAAACTACAAAACTAAAAACTAGTCTTGAGAAGGTTGGTGAAGGGTTCTTTTTATAGGCAAAGGGTTGGGCTTGACAAGGAAAGAGATTTGGCTAATTAAAGAGGGATTTGATTTGGTTTGGTAAAGGGAAGTCAAAGATTGAGGGGGGGGACAAATCTTGCTAGATAGGGAAGGTTGAATATTTGATTGGCTTGGATTAGGAATACAATATTTTAAGTTTGGGAATAATCTTATTAGATTGGGAATATAATTGGTTGATTGATTTTAATTAGGCATGATTATATTTTGATTTAGTGTGTGATTTGTTTAATTTAGGCATGATGTTAGTTTAAGTTGGTAATTGTTTATTTTATGTTGGTATATATTTTATTTAATCATTTAATTAATTTAGTTATTATATTATTTAGTTAATGTTTTAATTAATATTTATTTATTTAAATTGGGATGTGTTTTATGGGCTTTGGGGGGCTAATTGGGCTGGATGTGAGGCTAGCAGCAAAACCAGAATTACTGACACCGTTCGAACGCTTCCTCGAACGCGGCACGAACGCCCGCAATCCGTTTGACGTTCGAACGTAAACACGAACGCAGCACGAACGAAAACAGTGAACCTTGTTTATTCTGAATTTCCCCTTCCGATGTCCGTTTCCCGTGACCTCCGTGACTTAAAAGGTAGTGTCTCCAAAATGAGACTCATCATAAGGACTTATGTGTAAAAATGCAGTGCCTACAGTCGCCCCCACTTTGATGGGACTTGTGTAATGTGCAACAGTGACAATCCTATCAAAGTTATGCAATGCATTTCTACTTACCTGGCTCGCCAGCTGCCACTTGACTTACCATGTGTTGAGTTGCGTTGATTTGGTGGTGAGGTGCTGCGACCCCTGGTTCATTCCCGAACCGTGCTCCATTTTTAGAGTGTCATTCTCGGCCTGTTCCTTCCTGAATTGTATTGAGATGAGGCTTTATTCCTCCCGAGCTTTATTCCCGAACTGTTGAGATGAGGCTTTATTCCTCCGAGCTTTATTCCCGAACTGCTTACTGTGTAGAGATAGTGCTTTATTCCATGATTGTTTGGACTGTGGGCTTTATTCCCGAACTGTATTGAGATGAGGCTATATTCCCCTGTACTTTGTTCCCGAACTGTTGCGATGAGGCTTTATTCCTCCCGAGCTTTATTCTCGAACTGTTGAGATGAGGCTTTATTCCTCCCGAGCTTTATTCCCGAACTGCTGACATGAGGCTTTTATTCCTCCCGAGCTTTATTCCCGAACTGTGAGATGAGGCTCTATCCTCCCGAGCTTTATTCCCGAACTGTACTGACATGAGGCTTTCTTCCCCTGAGCTTTGTTCTCAAACTATACTGATATGAGGCTTTCTTCCCCTGAGCTTTGTTCTCAAACTATACTGATATGAGGCTTTCTTCCCCTTGAGCTTTGTTCTCAAACTATACTGATATGAGGCTTTCTTCCCCTTGATCTTTGTTCTCAACTATACTGACGTGAGGCTTTCTTCCCCTTGAGCTTTGTTCTCAAACTATACTGACGTGAGGCTTTCTTCCCCTTGAGCTTTGTTCTCAACTATACTGACGTGAGGCTTTTATTCCCTTGGGCTTTGTTCCCGAACTGTGTTGATATGAGGCTTTCTTCCCCTTGAGCTTTGTTCTCAAACTATACTGACATGAGGCTTTTATTCCCTTGGGCTTTGTTCCCGAACTGTGTTGATATGAGGCTTTCTTCCCCTTGAGCTTTGTTCTCAAACTATACTGACGTGAGGCTTTCTTCCCCTTGAGCTTTGTTCTCAACTATACTGACGTGAGGCTTTCTTACCCTTGAGCTTGTTCTCAAACTATACTGACGTGAGGCTTTTATTCCCTTGGGCTTTGTTCCCGAACTGTATTGAATGCATGCTTTCTTCCTGAACTGAACTGAATGTAGGCTTTCTTCCTGAACTGAACTGAATGTAGGCTTTCTTCCTGAACTGTATTGAGTGTATGCTTTCTTCCTGAACTGAACTGACTGTAGGCTTTCTTCCTGAACTGAACTGAATGTAGGCTTTCTTCCTGAACTGAACTGAATGTAGGCTTTCTTCCTGAACTGAACTGAATGTAGGCTTTCTTCCTGAACTGTATTGAGTGTGGGTTTTATTCCTGAACTGTGCTGACATGAGGCTTTTATTCCCTTGGGCTTTATTCCCGAACTGTACTGAATGTGGGCTTTATTCCCGAGTTTGTAGGCTTTCTTCCTGAACTGTAGTGAATGTGGGCTTTATTCCCGTACTGAGCTGAATGCAGGCTTTCTTCCTGAACTAGATGCAGGATTATTCCTGAACTGTACTGAATGTGGGCTTTATTCCCGAGCTGAACTGAATATAGGCTTTCTTCCTGAACTGCACTGAGTGTGGGCTTTATTCCCGAATTGAATTGACATGAGGCTTTCTTCCCCTGAACTGATATGGGCCTCGCCCTTGATCTGATACTGATATGGGCCTCAACCCTGGGACTCGTCCCCAGGCTACTGATGATGACGTGGGCATCGCCCTCCAGATTTCATATCCGGCAAGACTGATGTTGATGCTAATACGGGCCTTCCCCCAGAGTGCCATACCCGGCAGAAACCGATGCTGAACCAATGTGGGGCTCGCCCCCAGAGTGTCATCCCCGAAACTCAAACTCAAATGGGCCTCAACCCTGGAATCATTACCTGAATCCGATACTGTGCTTTTTACCATTTCTGATTAGCTTGTTCTTTGCCGCTTTCTCTCTTTAAAACCTGTGAACACAAAACAAACACAAAACACAAAAAGGAATGCAAAATATGTTACGTGTATGCATGCATGCGTGAATGAGTTTCCTATCCCGTTGGGTTAGGTCTTCTGTCATTCCATCCATTGATGACCATTCTTCTCTTGGGGAAAGTACCATTTCCACCTGTCTTCACTGATTTGTTCCAGGAACCCGTTTCTTTCAAGTCTAACAGTCCCACTGTCTCCATTCCCAATTCCTGAATGGCTAACTTATCTTTTCTGCTTGCTTCTTTGAGGATTCCCTACGTTCTGAGTATCACATTACCAAGATTGAACACACTCATGTTGCAAGTTTGAAAGTAATAGTCTTAGGCAGATAAATGAAATGATCGCCTTTATTATTGTTGAGGAAACGTTCGAACAAAATCAATGTTTTTATTAAAAGTGCAAGATAAACTAGGAGAAACAACAGTGCCTTCTTCTTCAGCCCATGGTTCTTCACCATTGTTATCCCTTATCCCTATGAAGCTGAGTGGTTGAGAGTTTGGAGGACAAGGATTTCGGGTAGGCCAGAGTTGATCATGTAGTTGGGCAGGGGATTTCTGTGTGCGTTGGGTTGTTCTTTCTCTGGGTCGGGTATTGTATGGGCATCAATGAGGTTTTGGATTTCATGTCTGAGGCGGGCGCAGTTGTCGGTGTCATGGCCTTTTTCTTGGTGGAAGTGACAGTATAAGTTTAAGTTCATGTGAGGTGGCACAGGATTTGGAATGGGCCTAGGTTCCAAAGGTTTTAAGAGTCCATGCGCATTCAGCTTTTCGAATATCTTTGAAAGAGGCTTACCAAGGTTAGAAAATCGTCTGTTCTTAATGGCAGTGACTTCAGCAGTAGCAGGCATAGTCCCTGAATGTCCCCCAATATTCCTTCTGTTCTGTCCATAATACTTTCTGTTCTCGGCTTCCTCCTCCTCAATATCCATAACTGTCTCCCTCAGCTGTCGAAAATCAGTAATCATCGAAGTCATTCTCCTCAGTTTGCCATAAATAGAGGGCTTGGTGCCCTTGATGATCATTTGATCTGGTCCTTTTCTGAGGCCGGGTTTGCATCTTCAGAAGCTGGCTCCTCCAGCGGTCCACATATTCCTTGAAATTTTCCTCCGGCTTCTGCTTGATATTTTCTAAGTCACGGAGTGACAAGTCAATCTCCAGGTCCATGACATATTGTTTAAGAAAGCATCAGCTAGCTCCCTCCAATCTTCCTTAACCTGCTTGTCTAGGTTATGGTACCATACTACGGGTGCCCCCTCGAGTGACATCCCGAACATCTTTTGTACTTGGCGCTGAGACAGGCCAACTGAACTCATAAAC